>JAMAMT010000123.1:0-76191 GCA_023630325.1 Syncephalastrum sp. PYS2702
CCTGTTGCGTTTAACTTTACTCTTGACAACAAACCAAAACTGCTCAATAGGATTTAGCTCAGGCCAGTATGATGGAAAGTTAGCATATCGATATCCTCGACATTCAATGTACCGAGCATTATCTTCAGCTCTATGAATAGGAGCATTATCCATTACTAAATAATGACCTTTCATGTGCGTATACGTATCCACCTCATCCATTGTAGCCTTGAGGAAACTAAAATAATGGCCAGTAACAGTTCCCCTGCTAATGATTCCAGAAGTGTTTGTTCGCTTTCTTTCCTAGTCGAAAGCTGTGGAAGTGTATTTTTCTCAGCCTCTGACTTTCTTTCCGGTGGCACACGACTTTGATTTCGGAAAAGAGTGTACCGAGAGTTTTATCCTGTCATAAAAAAGTCAAAACTATGGCACCTCATATTTACTTCTCCACAACGTGAAACAGATGTCGCATAGAATGGAGATGTATAGCGCATTTAGACTCCTACGTATATTGACACATACACGTATCATACACAGTAATCATCAAGTAGGATACGTTTCCCAACAGTCCAATATTTATAAAAAGGCATCGATATGTACGTCACAAGACTTTTTCTATGCCGTGCTCCAGATGCAGTTTATTGAACTTGCATAAAGCGTTCAACATCCAACTTAAACGCAAAGCCATTACTGTGTATGCATGAGCGGTGTACAATATACCGCAGTAAGTAATTTTTTCAGAGTTTCGGCGCGGTCCCATGCCGTCATATACGGCGATTTGGCCGATACTGTCATTTACTGTCAGTACTTTGGGTATGTGCTTGCTTTACTCATATATTGGCAAAAGACAAAACAGACTGTTGACAGTGGTGTGACGCATCCTGTCTCTATACAGGGTTAGTTTTATTGGAAATGAGGACGTACAATCTCTTCATTCAATGGCCTCTCTGCCCTCGTCGCGTGTACCTTTTGTCGTTATGCGAAGATCTGAATTATCGGCGATGCAATAAAATGTGGCTAGCTGCGGTATGCAAAGCGGACCGTGCTTTCTAGGCAGTGGAACGCACATGCGTCAATACAGAATGACCGTACGAACTATTTATGTATTATACTACCTTCACTAGTTAAGCTCTGTATCTACGCATGTCATAGTTTAATCTCGATGCTCATTACTAAAGACGCATATTACTCTGCTGCTCTATAGTGGTATGTGGATTGATTTGTGAGCACTATCTGGGAGATACGAAAAGACACTGTTATTCGTATCACAAGTGCTGTCACGACAAATGAGAGTGGGGCGCATTCCGTGCCGTGTTGGGTGGTTCTTGTATGCTAGATGCACGGAATACATTGTACTAAATTTCAGTATGTAGCAATATACGCAACTCCTTTAAACTTGGCGACTTGATCCTAAGTATGACGACGTACTCACGCTCAGACATTACAAAATCATTTGCAGCAGCTCGAAACGATACCTACGAAACTAAACGCTATTCATTATTTATGAGGCCATTTCGAGAATAAAATCACAAGCAGGATAATCTCGACCAACAAGAGAACAGAGCGCACGTTGTAGCTGCCTCAGCGATGAAAGAGTGACGCCCAGTAGGATATACATTTGAAAAGCATTGTGAGGGAAAGAAAGTGCGTCAGATTTTAAGTGATCAGCTTTATGTACATTCTGTTGAGAAGAATGCCTTCAGACGTGTAGGATGATAGTATATTGCATATTAATATATATAGATAGATTAGCACTAATCCATAAAAAAAGGATTCATGTGCATTGCAGTATGTGTGTACCTTAAGTATCTGACACGATTTTGCAAGCATTAACAAAAACATGAGCTGTAACAAATTACAAGAATATACATGCAATCAGCACAAATCTATGTAATCATTGAGATTACCCAAGTGCGTAGAAATGGCTATCAGTATGGACATGCTGTCAAGGTATGGCATCACTCATAGTTTGTGAGAGCCACTGCTAAGAGCCTTAGCATGGTCCACGTTATAATGAGATAGAACCGAAATCTTCGATCGGTGTACCTGACCTGGACAAAACAAATACAATACTTATTCAGTACGCCGGTTTACCCCGCCCAATACCCCGCGAGACGGTCGACTTGTCGGGATATTAACTTATCGAGTGAATACTGTAAAGCCAACAGAAGACACGACGGGTAAATGGATCGACATATAGAACATTCGCATTCGAGGTGGAGCGGTAAGGTCGGCTAGTTTTCTGCGTTCGCAGGTACGACAGGCGAGACAGGATCGAAGGGTTTCAAGCGGCTCCCGGTTTACTGCTATTGCTGTCACTCCAATCCATTCAAAAGTCCCGCGTGCAAGCCAGACGGTGTCATTTTCGACTTGTTCATATCATTCCGTACACTAAAAAGACGGTACCAATCCAGTCATGGGCGAGAAACTGACCACCAACAGAAGACAGGTAACAAATCGTACTTAGTAGGTTCTTATTTGGAAGTATTTGGATGGAAGATTGTGGGGTTTATATTGTATACAAGCAAGTGGAAAAGTGGAATTCTGCAAAAGAGAGGTATATATGACAAGATCAGCATTGCAAGCTAAAATTGCGTAGCTTTTGTTGGCTCTTCATCGCTTCGCCCGCGTAACGGTCCGCCATCATATTTCCTTTGACAAATGCATGTGCTGGAACATACATCTGGAACGAAAAAAGGCAGTTAAGGATATGGATTTTTATACACACAAAAACACTTACGAAAGCGGTGAGACCGGGACGCCGCGCGACGACAGCTTTGAGCATCTTGCTATACTTGTCTTTGATCTTAGCCTCTGAGGACCGGACTACGCCAGCATGATCGGAGCAAATCAGGACAGAGGTGTCTTTCTCGCACATCTGGATGGCACAGATGGCAGCCTGATGTATGCAGTGGATGAGTGGAAGATAGGTAGGATGTGGTTCCGATAGAAACTTACAATATACTCGCAATCACTGCTGGACGTGACAACGTCCTTACCCAGGGGCAAACTTCGGTTTCTGGGATCACCCGGGCCGAAATACACACCACACCCACCACCTCGACGAGTATTTCCATAAGAACCATCCGTGAAAACGATATCGTCGAAATGGTGATGAAGATGCTTCAGCTTGAACTCAAAGTAATACCGTAACAGTGGACGTTTAAATCCTAGAACCAACAGAGTAGGTTGATTAACTTGGGATCGATAAGGGGAATCATATCTACCTCTTCTCTTTGCATGAAGCTCTGCACGCGAGGGGTCGACGGGTGGAATGAATGGCTCGGACATACATCTTGGCTGGTGTATTGGCGGAAAGATGGATGCTGTCGGGCAGGCAGAGGTAGTAAACGGGATTTCAGGAGGGGGCGTGGCTTCGGAATCTTCGTCGTCCGAGATGACGACTACGTCCACTGGTTCACAAGGAACGTGGACGGGTGGAATGGAAGGTTCGGATATACATTTTGGCTGAGGTATGGGCGGGTAGGCAGAGGTAGTAAACGGGATTTCAGGAGGGGGCGTGGCCTCGGAATCTTCGTCGTCCGATATGGTGATTACGTCCACTGGTTCAAAGGGAATGTGGACAGGATCCGGCGTGCTTCGAGCCTTAGATGGCGATGCAGGCACTTGGCATGGGAGAAGAGGAGCACAACGGTCATCCATATCCAGTGAGGAGTGATGGTGGACCGCAGGCGGCAGAAAAGCGGGGGGAGGTGGGGTGGCCGCGCTGCATGCGGTTGGTGACCCAATGACTCGACGCCTGGGAAGCGCTTCTGAGCCCCCAAAGACGTCTTCAAAGAGATCATCAACCGATGCCTGCACTTTCTCCTCCGTCAGCGAGTGCTCAAGTCGCTGACGCTTCAGAAGAAGAAGAAGAAAAAATAACAGAGATAAACGTAAGAATAAACGTATTGGACAGTTGTTTGAAAGGACAGACGAGTACGTACCTTCATTGAGGGGCCACTTTGCACACGATGAAGCCCATCGTCTATGCGAGCAGCCCTCTTGCCTTTGCCTTTTGTCGCCAGTGCTATAGTTACATACATGAGTCAAACAAGAGATTGACAATGGATGGAGTTGCTCAGCCTTTTGCTTACGAGTGTTTCTTTGATTGGTTGGGTCAGACGATTCACTCGATTCCTGATCACGAGTATCCCTAGAAAATCCAAAAAGATTGGACAAGATCTGCTTCAAAGGTAGCATAAACAGTTGCAGAGAAAAAGTAAAGCACTGACCAACATGGCCCGCAGCAGTACTTCTTGTCCAAAATACACACCCCGCTCTTGTGTTACCCCACCCGATACGCTGTATATTCTGCTCTTGGTCTTGAAAGACACTAAATACTGACCTCACTAGAGCAACCGTGCTTCTTGTTTTCCACTTTGTCTGCATGTACGCATACAAAACATTTTTACAGTAATAGCCTTCCTTGTTTCTCTATATGTACGTAAAGAATTGTGCAACCGTCGTGATTTATGCAAAAGTAACTTGGCTCTCAATAACCGGGAGCAAGAGATTTCGGGCTCTATGCAAGGAAACTGGTGACGGTTTATGTCTCTGATAGCATGAGCGACTTTTACACTAGCAAAAACAACAAAGGAAAGAGAATAAAAGTGCTTCAGCGCGCCATTGACTTGGAGTAAGCAGCTAACTTCCTTTTTTGGCATCGTTTGTTGACAAAGGCAACACAGATGCACGTTTTCTAAGATACAGCTGACATTCACGGTGACAGCAAAAACGAGCAGCATTTTTCTCATAATCCCCTGCCCCAACGTGCACAAGACCTTCCTCTGCACCAGTCTTACCGTTAAGCGCAACGCATTTGGATAATTCCTTTCCTCAAACAGCAGATTTGAGTATGTTATCGAGTCGTGAGGAACAGTCTGAAGCGTCTCGGTATCGACACTATCAACTTGTATTAACAGCATCGTCCGTCTCTTACTACATAAGTTCTTCTGCTCAAAGTACACTAGGACTCATCGGCCATTCATACGTTGCAATTATATATAGTCCGATCGGCGCGACAGTGAAAGCCATGGCCAGTTTGGTTGAACAAGGCTAGGTGCGCTATCAGATAGGCATGTATGGCGTTGTATCATCTAGTGTGCCTAAGTTCGAAATAGTGATTAGAGTGAGGCAATATTATGTGTTGGTCATAGGATCCGGGCAAGTGGAGATATTTTGGACATATTTTGTAACTAGCTTTTTTGAATCCCGCACCCCACGCAGGTGTCTAATCTTGGCCATCCCAAACGAAGTATCCGTCGTCCTGCTATCATGTCATATACCGCACTTCCCTTGTTTCTTTTTAGGACCCATAGGCAATGCTTAATCTTGCTCGCAATCGGCCTGTTTTCGACTGACATGACCGAGAATATCTATACGGTTTTTCTTCTTGAATTTACAAGTGCCATTCTACGAGATAGAGAAGTCAGATATAATTTTTATAAGAATTCTTTATTGCATGCATGTAGACATACATGTTAGGCATATAATATATTACCCATTACGCACGTGTTACAGAAGCGATCACCCCTGGATATCTGCTCTGTCGTGCGCACCTTGTGTCATCTCTCCCTTGTCCCTTTCGTTGTCTCCGCGACGCAGAAAACAGTGTGTTAATAAAAGTAAGAAACAATAATGTCTATGATACTATCCAAGCACACGTTTTATAAACTCCCATGGGTTTAAAGTATATTCAATACAATTGAAATGGTGACTTGCCGACCAAAACGGCCACTATGAAGAGCAAACGACAGTAATATATAAATTCCGTGCACAGAAAACAATATTCCTGTAGTCGAGACAGGCAGACATTTGTCAAGCAATGAGTAATTAAGTACTCGCGTCTGCAAAAGCGACCGAGGCTAAATAAGACACGACGAAGTCGTTCTTCCAACTCTTTCCTCAAAGTTACTTTACACATGTTTGGCTTTAAGATCGTCTGATAGGTCGCTGCTTTGAAACCTCCCATGATTATCATCGCGCTGCTCATCTCTCTTTCAACTGCCTAAGCCATAAGTCTTTCTACTGATTGTTTTGCTATAAAAGTTAATATAACACAATTTATGCTACAAGCGCCACGCGCGCGTTGCTGCCGTCTCGTCAATGGTTATGTTTCGCGTTGCATGGTGTCTGGGCTACTGACACCTGACCACCTTTTGCTCGTCCCGACACTATACATAAACATCCAAGCGAATCTATGTGCACCGCTGACATTCACTGATAGCAAGTAAATAAAGTGAGAGTGTGTTTCATAAGGCACCCATTCGGTCAGCGCAATATAAGACGATGTATTTGACAATTTTGGAGCCACTCGCAGATTCTACTCATAAAGTCAGTACTGACTTGTTCCAGAGCAATTCTGGAAAGCAAGGCCCTTCTTCTTCAGGAAGACCTCAGTGTCGTCCCTGTGAATGTTATTACGGATAGCTGCCGGCCCGGGTGTTACTGTCCGCCAGGGGAAACCAATGTCTGTTATCTGAGCCTTTTTGGTGCTGGTGGTGAGAGTTGCCCACGTACCCAGGTCAGGATAGAAAGAGGGAATAAAATAGCACCCACCTTCTTAGAAAAAGGGGGTTGTCCGTAAAGCCGGACGGACGCATCAATCTTGCACGTACACATGAACCGTGCACTCACAAGGTTATTTTTATCATTTTCATTATTCTTCAAAGGCTTGCAACAAACACACTTCACCCTATCAGTCATACATTTACTCTTACCGATTATCTCCAGATAACTTCATCCCAGAAAACAAACAACGCAAAGAGACTGCGTGTGCTTGTTTCAGTCTCCTCTCCCGCTTCCATATTTCACAAGCCGGGATTTTGTGTGCCCATTCACAGTGTTATGCAGACGGACGAACATGACCAGAAGAAAACAGGCAGCATCGCACTGCCCATAAATGACGACACGGCCGAATCCTCGCGCTCGACGTCGACGCACTATTTCGACACGGCGGACACTGCGTATGGTCGAGGCCATGTCCGCCATTGTCTGCATCGCGCCCAGCCGTATCTTCTCGGCCTCTCGGTGCGAGTCGCTGGCCTCATTGTCATCGTCGGCGTGCTGATCGGGATTGGGCTCGGGCTGCGCTACACCGAAGGGCTTCCGAGAAGCGAAGACGATTCCAGCCTCGTATTTGACTGGCATGTCGACCCTGCCTCGTATCTCGTGCCTTTCAACCAGTCCTTCCAATACAACGTCTTGCTGGATGGACACGCCCATTCTACTTACAGCGACGGCCGCATGAACGTTCGGCAGCTTTTGGAATGGCATATCGGTCAGTCTGGCTATGCCGTTCAATGCATACGCTTCTTCTGGTTTTACTTACCACCGGGAAATATATTATCTTGTAGCCAATGGATATAACGCCGTCATTGTCACGCAAGTATAAAAAAAGGAAGGTTATGTCAAAAGGGGTTAGCTCACTGTTTTGTTTCCTTTTCTTTTGCATGACTGCAGCGACCACAATACCATCCAAGGCGGTCTCGCGGCAGAAAAGCTCGCATTAGAAGAATATGCAAGCAACATTACTGTGATCCCCGGGATCGAATATTCTTGCTGTCGCATCCACATGAATCTGATTGATATCAACGAGTCTATCGCTATCGGACCACCCGAACCCACCGATCAAGAGCTGCAGCAGGTCATCCGGCGTGTCCATGAGCTCGGTGGCCTCGTCATTGTCAATCATATCCCATGGAGCAATACAACCGAAGACGGCTATGATCTTCCGCGTCTGCCGAACCACCCGTCCGTAGAGGATTTGATTGCGTGGGGCGTTGACGGCTTTGAAGTCGTGCACGCCGACACATTTGATTATGCTACGTACCTCGCCACGGCTAAACACAATCTCATTCAAATGGTCGGCACCGATGTCCACTACCCCACGACCCCCGCCACGGCGTGGCTGGCCGTCCAGGCCGAGAATACGACACGGGCGGGCATCATGCAGGCCATTCGAGCCCGCCGCACCTCGTTCATGGCCGATCCGGCCGGGACCCGTCAGCGCGTCTATCCACCGTCCCCTGCGGCCTACGACAGACTTCTGCCTCTGACCGGCCTGGGATCCTACTTCTCCATGTTCTATACCGAATCCAAAGGCATGTACAGTTTCCAGGGCACCTTTTGCCAGCCCCAGCGCATGCAGGTGCATGGCAATATCATTGGCTGGTTTATTTTCTGGTGTATCGTCGGCCTGGTTGCCTACGAACTCGTTCGTGCCTCCGTTCGGTGGGTGACTCACCGGCTGCGTCTGCGTCTTTCTGTATGACTTCTCTTGCATTCTAACCTAGCATTCACCATGATTACCTTCTCCTTATAAAAATTATCTTTGTATACTGCATATGTGTATAGACTGCTGGATCCCATGCAGGAGTCGTACAATGCTGTATGTATTGTAAAAGGTAGATATTGTTCATGTATGTACGTGTCTACACTGTCAATTCTTTCAAAAGCATCCATGACTAAACAAACAACCATTTGACATCTGTTATAGACATATTTCATGATACACCTTACCTATACGAAGGATCGCCTTGGAGATGATGGCGTCATAATTTTACTGTACTTGGATATCGAATGCTCAACGGGGTATCATTGCCAAGCAGGAAGAAAGAAGTAGCTGAGGAGGTGTATCTAAACCTGAAGTGTGTTTGTTGGTTACATTTTTCAATTTTTGAGTGACAATGAAGAGGCGCAGTAGCTTCTAATGGAAGACTGATTTACCAAGGGGAAGAGCGAAAACCCTGGTTCAGGGCGATATACACTATATACAGTACAACTATACATGGCCCATGTCGCACGCGGAAAACTTTAAAATTGTGAATTGTAAGCCGCCTTGTTTTCCTCCTAGCAATCCCATTTGCCGTGATAAAAAAAAACACCCACACCTGTATATTATTATAACTGAGACAATTGTCGAACAATGGCAGGACAGAAACATACGTCATGGTCGTTTACCACCATCGGCATGGCCCTGCTCGCCTCGTCATGCTGTGTGATTCAACTCGTCCTCAACATGCTTTCCATCTCGTGCGCTGGGTTTGCGGTGTTGACTCCCTACCGACCGTGGTTCACGCTGGCAACGCTGGCGACGTTTACGTTGGCCTGGCAACGACAGAAGTATAACAAGGATCGGCGGGTGCTATTTTGGACGGCCTGTGTCGCGGCCGTTCTTTTGGCGAGTCCAGAGCTTGTGCGGTATATGAATGAAAGCACTAGCACTCCTGATATTGGCCCGCCCATTGTGCTCCAGCTCGACGGCCTGGGCTGTCTGGCGTGTGCGAACAAGATAAAGCAGGGCCTGATGCAGGTACCGGGCGTGGCAGAGGCGCTCGTGTTCTTTGACAATAGCACAGCGCTCGTAAAGTGCAACACACCATGTGCCGTGCCAGAATTGGTCAAGACCGTCGAAGGGTTGGGTTCGTACCGCGCGTGGGTTGTCTCAAAATGAATTTGACGATCAGCAGAAAAAAAAAGTAAGAAGGTTGCTAATATTCAGTTGTGCAACCTCAAAATGATGCCCGAAAGTTTCATTTTTGGAGAATGACTCTAGGACCCCCGCCCCACCTCCCTCTTGTACTTTTTTCTTTCTTTATATCCTCCCTTTTTCCTTCTTCATATAATCAAAAACAACAGGGCTTCACTGCTCGTTCGTCACTCTCCTTTTATCTCACTTCCCCTTCCCTTCACTTTACATTTTTCTCTTTTTTTTCTTTTTCTTTTGTCAATTCAAACCCACCTCTATTCCTCATGACCCAACCGGCCACCATTGCCGCCATCATGCTCGCCGTAGGTCTCGCCGATGCCTCGCCAGCATGGGTGCCCGTCAAGCGCGCAGCCGAGTCGAGCAGCGAGCCTGCAAAAGAGAGTCATGACTCTTCGTCGAACAGTAAAGGTAATCCATAATTTTTCCCTTTCATTCATTCAGGGCATGAGTGAATCACTATCGTCATAGCAATAAATTATATTGAAACTAAATCCCGCCCATTCATGTATTCCCCAAAATGACCTGCAGACGCGCCCAAGTTCAGCAATGCAGCACCCACGCAGTCCGCGAGCAGCAGCAAATCATCCGATGCGCCCAAAGATAATAAGAGCAGTGCTCCCAAAAGTGAAAAGCCAACCTCAACCAAGAAAGCTGCCGAGTCTACCAAAAAGTCCTCGCCCACCTCGACTGCAGATAAAAACGCCAAAACGTCCGCACCCGCTGCTGCATCGACCGACGCCTCTGCCTCGTCCACGCCTTCCATGTCCTTCAACGGTATCACCTCGGTCAGCAGCGGTCAGGCCAACAGTGCCGATACCAGCGCCTCGCCCTCCTCCTCGGCGAGCGCAGACGCGTCGTCGTCCGGCCCCTCCGGAGGCGCCGTGGCAGGTATCGTGATTGCTGTGATTGCCGTAGTGGGCGCCGTTGCAGCCTTCTTTGTGATCCGCCGCAAACGGGCGGCCGAGACACGACGACGCATGAATCAAAAGCCAGATCCATTCACGATGGGCTTTGGCAGCCACGACCCGCCGCGACACGACTTCCCACCGCCGCATACGGCCTACATGGCCAACACTGCCCCACAGCCCATGATCCAATTACCGCCTATTGGCGCCTCGGCGCCCACACCTACGCCGCCTGCACCTGCGCCTGCTGCGATGGCGGGCGGCATGGCAGCGGGTGCGGCCATGGGTGCGTCGGCTTATGCGTACAGCGACTACCACGACCCTACGCCCTCGCCTGGACCTGCTGCCATGTCCTCGACGACCCCACCAGCCCCTATGACCACGCCTGCCCCCACCCAGACCACTACGGCGGTTGCTCCCGCTGTCGTCGCTACCCCACCGCCAGCGCCCTCTGCCGAAGCAGCGTCCTCTCACTCACTCGGTATCTTCCACGTCATTTCTACTTACACACCTACCCTCAGCGACGAACTGGATATTCAGCCCGGTGACCAGGTCGAGGTACTCGTCGAGTATGATGATGGCTGGTGTCAGGGTATCAATCTGTCGCGCGGCAACCAGAAGGGTGTGTTCCCCAAGCATTGCGTCGATGCTAACCCGTCCAGTGGCCAGCAGCAGCCACAACAGCAGCAACAATTGGGTAATGGAGGCGAAGCAGAGAGAACCAAGCGTGTCAGCTCGATGCTGATGCAGCAGCAGCAGCAGCAGCAGCAGGGTCCATACTACCTGTAAATTGTCATTTCTTCTATTTGCCGCTTTCTTTTTCCTTTTCCTTTCCCATTCATAGATACTTCTTGATCTCTCATTGTATTTACCCGTTCTTCCTCCTCCGTTATCGTACTACTTTTTTTTCTTTCTTTCTCTTTTCTTCTAATATATATCCTTATTCCAACACTCATTGGCAAAAACGGATAAGAAAGGAAAGTAAGAAGGATAAAGTACTGAAAGAAATATGCTTTAATCAAGAGTATACAAGTAAGACGGAAGTAAACAGAAGTGACACAAAGAGCGGTTGAGAAAAAATGAGACCGAGCGAGAGAGAGCTGGGCACAAAGAAAAGGCAATATAGGAAGAGGGAGTGATGCAAAACACGTGGTTCATATGTATGTAATGTGTGGATGTGTGTGTGTGTGTTGGAACTGTATGGGTACGGCAGAAATAATAATAGAGAGTGTGAGCGAGAGGGAGGGAGACAGGCCGAGAGAACCGTGGTGTTGACGAGTATTCTTATGATGGCGAACTAAACTTGGTCAAGGATTTACGGCTGCTTTGCGACTCTGGGATCGAAGAGGACCTGCTCTCAAGATCGTCGTCGTCTTTCTCGGTGATCATGACAAAACGGCCGTTCGCGTAGCGGTACTGATCATGCATGCCGATCGGTGACACTGCGCTTTTCTCGTCACGTGCTGCCATTCCCCCGGCGTACCCGACCGTCCCGCTCATCGGCTCAGTAATGGTATGCGCCGGCTGCTGATACTCGCCGATATATTCGTCGATTCCGAGGTTATACAGGTCAGTCTGGCGGCGGGTATAGTGCGACTTGTACTCGCTCGTCGCCTGATGGTGTTGGGTCGCGGTGGCGAGCTTGGCCGGGTCGTCAATGGATTCATTGGGGTATGAGATGCTGTTGTTATGCTCTTTGCTCGTCTTGCCGGTCGGGTTGGTTGTGACCCAGTGGATGGTAATCACATTGATCGTGACATCGACGGTACAACACGTCAGACACAGCACACCTCGTTCGCGGCCTTCCAAAACCACGAGGGCTAAGATATTCGCAAACGAGACGATCAAACACACCACCGAGGCGGCCATCGTGCGCTGCGCGACTTCGTGCAAGCGTGAGCTCTTCCAATCAATCTCGACGCTGCGACCGATCTTGACAAGGGGCAATACAAACAGGATGGTGAAGTAAAGGTTGAAGATGAAATCGTATACGAGCAGCGGAATGCTGGCCACTGGTTGAAGCCCGATGATGCACATTTTTGACTCCTGCACCTCGGCAATATGAAAAACGATCTGCAATGTGTAATATCGAAATCATTAATAAATCATGGTACCATTTCTCAGGGATAAAAATATACCATGAGCACAAAAATAGCAATGTAGGGAAGCATAAAAATCATATGGACTTGGTACGAGCGCGTCTTCCATCGTGATTGCCTCACAGAGGACACAACCCACACTTTCTCGATCAGCCAGAGATAGATGAGGATTTTGGTGCCCGAATAAAAGATATCGCATGCCATTTCAGAGAGGAAACATGACATATAGTTGTCTATCCATGTGTGCGTTAGTAAAAATGCGTCAAAGGGCTTCGCGTGTATCTGGTTCATACCGTTGTTGGTCGACACGAAGATCATGCCAGCCACGGTGAAACCCCACGAAAGGACATAGAGGTTCAACACGAGCCAGCGTGAATAGGTGAGATATTTAAACTGGACGTTGTAAGTCTTGATGCCAAACAAGACGACCATGACGGTGATGCACGCAAGGGAGACGAGGGCTGACGCAAGCTCGCCACCGTCAGGCTGGGGCGCCAGAGGGTTGATCAACTGTCCTCCATCCATGTTATCGAGCGCGTATATGTGTGTATGTGTGTGCGTTTCCTTCGGTGTGTTGCTTTTCCTTTAGCTTATTATTGGGTAACGCTGACAAGGAAATTCAAAGGACGAAACTCGCTCCAGTGCTGGAGGACAGAAAAGAGAACGAGAGAAAAAAAAAGGAAAAAAGAGAGGCAGCAAGGAAAAGAAGAAAAGAAAGGAAACTCTATTTTTCGCTTTGGTTTTTAAGACAACCCAGCGGCTGGGTGGGGGCCATTACACAAGAAAACCAACCATCATCCTTGTTCAACCTTGAGCGTCCGTGTGTGTGTATGAGTACATGACCGTACCGTATGCGCACTGGTTGTACTTCGCTTTTTTTTTTTTTTTTTTTTTTTTTTTTTTGTGTATCTGTAACGCGCTCGGTCTTCTCCTTAAAAAGACGAAAACATAACTTGTCGCATGGCCTTCCATGTCTCCTTTCTCACTTTCTGTCAAGCGTATTCAGTTGCTGGACTTTACTGCTTTTATCGCACTCTTCCGTCACTTCCGCTATATCGGACTCATCGCCCCTTGTTTGGATCCTACATATTTTTAATATGTAAAAAGGGGAACTCTCCTGCATTGATGGCAGAAACTTATGCATCGCGTTATCTAAAAGCACACGAGCGATCAATAAGACTAATTGACTTGGGTCGTCTTTTCTCATTCTTTTCGCAAGACTGTGCGCGCAAGTAAAAGAGTATATGGGCGTCGTACAACGATTTTAAGGAGAGAAAAATTTTTTTGCAGAGCACAAAAAAGAGACCGAACTGGCTCGGGCATTCAAAAATGTGGTTTTCGATCGGCATCCATACAGCCGGGTCTAATTCCCAAAAAGATGGGACTTGAATGACGGTAGGATAGCCGTACCTGATGAAGTCGCACTGACTGCCATCCGCAAGGGCTACCGATGGTATACGCAGAATATTGGTATGCTCTATTTCACAGCTGTATCCCGGTTTCTTCGAGCGGAGGGTTGTTCTGTCGGATTGCATATGTCTTGCAGACAAATTGCTCCCGTCCGGTTTGTCCGTCGCACCAAACCATGCTGTACCTTCACACGCACGAACTGTGCGGGCTTGCAAGAAGCATTGTTCATTGTATGATGGGTACTTGCAGAACATAAACAGTGCTTTTTCTATAATGAGGAATGCTGTGTTGCATATAGCCATTGTACAATTTGACGATGAGTCTTCCGCAAGAAAAAAAAAAACCTGATGCAGAGCCTATATCGCATTGTGCAGTGCTCATATCCAGTCCACCTGCATCATGTCTCCAGTGGTACTGCTCGTTGAATGCCTGCACAGAGTCAGACAAAGGATGTTGGTCTTAATAATCCATAAAAGCTAGGGGTGGGCCGAACGCCACATTCATCATCGTGACCCCCCTTAGGGCATAGGCTTCAAACAAGGCCAGCACGCGAAGTATAACAGCATGCTTCCCTGTTTGCAAGTGGAAATCTTTATGCCGAGAAAAGGGATGTCATTTGCGCGAGTTGCAATTTCAGACGTATTGCTATTACTTCAATCGCGGCTACACCTTACTTACTCCCTCAACTATCGTAGGACATGTTAGTGATACAATGATATCCCATCTTCAATGTAATTTTCTCATAATGTCCGTAAGAACAATATATCTCGACCCTATGGACGTGCATTTGAAAGACATTGATCTGATAATAGCACATGTTAGCAAGGGGTGCAGAAGATGAAAAAAAAGTTCCAACAAGCCAAAGTGCCGCGGCGTAGGCATCCAGCAGGTTGATCGAGATCAAGGACGCTTGAATCTTCCTTCATTTCTGCTTTTCTTCATCAAACCGGTTCGTCTCGAAAGGGGCTCAACTGGGGGAGGCCTGCGCCTGGATGTCTTTAGGTTGCACGGGAACACAAAGATTGCCACACCCGGCTCGCGTGTCGATCATTTCCAAAAATTGTCAATCTCATGTGCACTATTTTCGATTTTGATTTCCGTGCCACGACGCGTTACTCTTCAACTTTAGACCACCTCGTCCATCATTTAGTATGGTCCATTGTTGGAACAATAAGGAGGCTCTCGGTTGTTATCTCGTCTTGTCGCACTTCGTACGTATGCATTCTTCTCCCATTGAAAAAGGAAAGCGCTACAAGTAGAAGACTGTGCTCATACCTTTATTTCCTTTTTCTCACAGCCGGACGTAAATACTGGAGTAATGGTGTTAATTTTTAAATGACGATATGCAGCCTCAAAATTAAACTAGAACACGATGCGCCTCCGAGACGTATCAAAAAGAGAAAAGTTGGGCACACAACTGACTGTTACATCACAGGGATAATGACAAGGCATTATCTGACCTTCTTGAAGGCCACTCTTAATGAGATAGACAAGTATCCAGAAATGAATGGGAGTTACCTTGTCATATATAATCCACCCATTCATAGCTCAACTGATGTAGGTAAGTATATCCATTCCCGAGGATATCAATTTGTATATCTTCCTCCGTATTCTGCTGAATCAAATCCCATTGAGCAGTTCTGTCAGTGCCAACCCATTGAGCAGTTCTGTCAGTCGCCAAGGGTAAAGTCAAGAGAAACAAACTCTAGGAAAAACAGATTCCTAATGACTAGAGAGTTGCTGAAGCATGCGACAGTTGAAGATTGAGTGTTTCCAGAGTAGCATTTTATCATTCTGCTAACTGCTTCAGTAAATGTCTCAACGAGAAGAAGCTGTAAACACCCCCCCTCCTTTCCTGATAAAGAAAAAACCGAAGAGAGACAGATACAGAGACAGAGTTCCTCTTGTGGCCGGTGGATGGATAGCGGTAAATTAAAATACAAAGACGTAGTTTTGCAGGATTATTGCCAGCAATTTCTGATCAAATGTTGAACAGCTGTTCTTGTTCTTTTTCTTCTTCTTCTTCTTCTTCTTTTTCGTTTTCGTTTTCGTTTTCGTTTTTCGCTTTTTTTCTTTCTTTTGTCACAAATGATGGAACTCGCTTTGCTTCGTCCAAGAGTTACACTCCGGTTGCGCTCCTGTGTGAGTGAATCCCTTCGTCTACGGCTATCGGGCCATCATAGCCTCCAATTTATCTCCAGTCACTCTATCTTATTATCTATGCCGTTCGTCTGTAAGCGTTGTCCTCAGTCTTTCACGACAAAAGGGAAGCGAGATTCGCACATTATCAGGGAGCATGTTAGAGCCATGGAAATTGGTAAGTATGTGTAATAATGATAAGGTTATTTAGGCTGATTCTTGATTTTTAAATCTTCTATCTAGACGAAATGTTGTCAGGAAGGCGACGTAGGGTTTCCAATGCTCTGCTTGCAACAAGAAGCGAATGAACGCGCAATCATTCCGACGTCATCTGACTCTGTCCATCTCCAGTAATCCCTGAATCAGCTCGTCATCCACAACCACCTTTCTTTCACCGATAGAAACCATCTCGTCTGCCACCAGTACACCCAACAATTTACCCGATGTGGTTCTCAACGAGATACCCTTTATGTTGGAATTTATGGCACCGCAAGCCCTCGACAACCTCAGATTCAGGGACATAGAAAGGAAACGGCAGGCGAGTACACTTCCCGGTTTCAGAAGCTTCAACGTGATGCGCGCCCCTTTGATAACCAGCTCGCAGTCGTGCGTTATCTCAACGGTTTGCGACCTGCTGTCGCCGACCGTTTCGCCGCTGCCTGTGATTCCAGCTCGGCGAAGACGAGAAGCACAATGTAGCAGGTTCACTTCTTGCTCTGTATCTGGAACAATCGTGTGACAATTCGAGAGTTGGTGAGGCTGCCTTTTCAAGTGGCAATGCTCTGTTGCCTTCGTCCGCCTCTGCCGTTGCCTCCGCTTCTGGAAAACCCAAGCCGTCTCCCTCGGTGGCTTCCTTGCCTTCGCCCGCAAAGTTCTGCAAGCTGCATGGCAAGGGCAGTCATGCCACGGAGGAATACGGTGTCCGTGGGCGTATCCTGGAAGAAGAGACCGCGCCCATGCCGTTCCATGGCGGTGATTCTTCGCCGTGCCCTGGTGGCCATGTCTCCGGTGGTCAGTCTGGCCGGCCCTCGAGCAAGGGTCAAGGAAAACGGGTTTTCCGTACGCGCCCGTACGCACCACAATGGCAAAAGCTCCGGCTCGAAGCCTAGTGCACGGGGGAAAGGCAACGGAGTTCTCTTCATCCCGTCGTCTCGTGCCCCTCCTGGCTCTGCTTCTGGTCCTGCTGGCTCTGTTGGCTCGACTGAGGTTTCCGGTCCTGCGTCTTCGCTGTCTGCTGATGTAGATGTAAGGACAATATCAGAAACATATCATTGACATATGCCGACCATGTCCAGCACCTGTTTGCATTGTCGTCGATTCTGCTCCTGAAACCAGGACGCACTTACATTGATTTGCATGCTTACATCGACCTGGAAACTTGCGATGCTCTTCGCCTCCGCCTTTTGGAGCATAACAAAATTTAACTACACAAGATTTCCAACAGACTTGAAGCAAAACTTGGAGCATATCGTCAACACTGTTGTGGAGAATGTGCCCGGGGTAAATTGCCTTTGCACATTAGTTTTTGAAAAATGCTGACGATAGTTCATGAATTACCTTTAGAATGCTGAGGGCGCTGAAACATCCTCGCGCGTTATTGCTTCAGCCTAGATTATGAATCTCCTGGACGGATATGCGTTCAACTCCACCAACAGAATTCTCCTGACCATCCGTAACATGTAAGCCCAAACATCGCACAAGAAGCAAAATTAACGTTTTTGTTAGGGTGGAACGATTGCCTATTGATATCGTTTGAACTATGCCACACG
Organism: Syncephalastrum sp. PYS2702; assembly: GCA_023630325.1. Classification (NCBI taxonomy): domain Eukaryota; kingdom Fungi; phylum Mucoromycota; class Mucoromycetes; order Mucorales; family Syncephalastraceae; genus Syncephalastrum; species Syncephalastrum sp. PYS2702. Next base: position 17,795 of record JAMAMT010000123.1, read on the forward strand.
ATACTGAGCTTATCACAGACAGCGTTTCCGTCAATGCATCGAGCAGATCAGCCTGTGTCCTTCCGATCTGCCTAGCGTTCCATTGATGGGCTCCGACTTGCACACATCTTTGGGAACATCACTGTTGACTGCCATCACGTTCTTCCCGCCTGCGATGCGTCGTGTCGCAGCTGCCGTGCTAGGATGTGGACGGCTGAGAAGGTTTCAACCCCCGATTGCGCAATGGTCCGGCTGCACTTTCTCGCCCCCATTCCCCCGCTCCGGAAGCCATCCGATGGCTGCTTAGCTCGCCAGACGGTGATCAGTTTCGCTGCTTGATCAGGGCGTACAACATTGTATTCTCCTTCTCTTCTCTTGGCGTCAACCTAGGGCATCATGCGTACATTATTGTATTCTCTTTCTCTCCCTCTTGGTGTCAACCTAGGATATCTGATGACAATAATGTATTCTCCTTTTCTCCCTTTGGTATCAACCTAGGATGTCTGGCTGACAATAACGTATTGGACCTGGTCCGCGTGGCCAATTTGGCCGCTCCATCTTCCCGTTTCTGGTTGTCGGTAAGTTTATACTTTGTGGAATCAATCTTGATCATATTGAATAAGCGGCCTTCTTTTTAGGCAACCATGCCACTTTCTATATGATCAACCGTCTACAACAACACATGTACGCCATGTTAGAAGTTGAGCATATTTACCTTGCCGATGACCCTCTCCGAAATTACAACGGGTCATCACATGTTTTGATTGGTAGCCGAATCGACAGAAGCATACTTACCCCATTCACCCACCTACTCTCCCTACCAACTATATGCGTCAAATAACTCATACTCCCAGACAAACCCACCCTTAAAAACGTAAATCCACCTCAAGCCATTATAGTGATTAGCATTAAAATAGAAAAAACCTGGCCAAGTTTGGCACTAATGATCTCAATTCCCACTTTTTACTGTCGGGCGTGAAGTTAGAACGTATTGACATTTTGGCTAAGGTGTATAACGTTAAAAAAGTAGTCTGCCAAAATGCAGTAAACATCGGCAGATTCATGGAAGGAAAAACAGCGTAGCTGCTGCCAAAGGCATAGGACTCCTTTTCTTCCAATAAAACAATGGTCTGTAGCAGGACTCATTTTTTGGGACAATGTCTCGGCTGATATTTAGTGCACTCGACCCAAAGCAATATTACAGGATTCACACTGTCTACGGTATTCGCGGTTCGATTTCGCTAGAAATGCTGGGAACGCAATACTGGGTCACGCTTAATCAAAGTGTATATTCTGTATTTTCGCTCGATTTAGTCAATGTAGTCAATAAGAACTTGGATGTTGTCCATCAGAAAAGAGCAACCCTCCCTCCCTTTTGTGACCTTTTTCATCATCCGCTTCCATCCATCGGCTACAAGTATAGCTCAATTGGCCATATCTATCTCTGAATGGCCGGTAGAAAGCATCTAGAGGAGAAAGACAGATGAGGAGACTGGTTCCATACATCGTAACACACTTATCAGAGTGGTCGATCTGGCGTGCAGGGAGACCGGCCAGCTCAGCATCTCTTCGGCACTGTCGCGAAGAGCGATTTTCCCGCCTTTGCTTATCACATCCGCACGAATCAAAGTTGGTGCACCGCGATAACGGACTAATATATGAAGTTGCTCATTGAGTGGTCACAAATGCAATTGATATAACACTTATAACTTATGCTCATTCGCAATGTATTGAAGCTTAGTGCAACACATAGGGCGTACCACGGTCCCCTGGGGTGATAACTACGGGCATGAATACCGACGCCATTGCCACTTGCTCAGCGATTGACTCGACCAAGATAACACCTCTGGAGTGGTTCTGAGTCATTGGCGATCTGTTCCTAATGGATTAAACTGCATACTCTACTTGGGCAACCCAAGGGGCTTACTTTCGTTTTTCCTGCCAAAAGTCGAACTAGACTGGTATCCGGAAGGATGCTTTCAATTATAAGGCGTGCTTGACGCGGTAGAAGGAGAACAGATGTTACTGGCTGACGAGAGTGTAGGGACGAGGGATATAAAGAGTAGTGTACATCCGCTTATAAGACATGACTCTTCTTCGAAAGCGTGCATCTTACTGCGACTTCGATGAGTCGATGAAGAGGACTTAGGCAGGTTCTATAGCGATGTGGTTTTTGCTGTGTCAATATCGTAGACCGAGACACTTCTTGCATTTGGTGTCCACTGCGATTTGCTATTCGGCTGTACGTCTGCAGGTAGCAATTGTCGCTTTGGGCAAGGAGTCCTGCAGTTTCATCCCGCGTCATCGCAAGATTGTCATGGTATGAGCTCCAGATTCTGAGTCAGAACAAGCTTGCTTTACAAGGCATGTAACGAATCTTCAAGAGACAGAGTATGGTTACGCAGGTATTTTGATAAGTAGCAAACAAACCAGAGTGTGTATGCATGCATGCTATGCTTTTGACGTGACACAAATCGATCTCCGCATCGGTACATCGGGCCTTTTGCGCAATTTGAGCATTCGGCCCGTTTTCTCATGCTATTCCTCACTGCCACACAAGCTCTCAAGCAACGTGCCCCACTGGCCACTCGCTTATGCAAGTAAACAGCATTCAGACTCTACTGTATTTTGACTTTATTCGTATGTTTTAGGTGTGAGCCAGACACGTTCATTCACGCGAAACGCGACACCCATCACCGCAACCATGAAGCGCAGTGCCATGTTCCCCATGGCTAAAACAACGGGTGTCCTCGCTGCATTGGGAACGACAACGATGGCTATGCCACTCTGCGTTAAGCGGCCTGTTTACTGTCAAGAGCAAGGTATATGAAAAGAATGTCTCAGTGGTTTTCATAACACACAAGTTTTTAGTGAAAGTGCCGCGTCCTGTTGTCTTGGAAGAGAACAACCCTATCATCCACAAAGGCGAGATTTCGTTTGGTGCCGTCCTAGGTCTCTGTACGGGCTATTTTATAAAGAAGGTGGGCAAATTGTTCGCCTTGATGGTTGGCCTTGGCTTTGTCTTTCTGCAGGTAAGCATATCCCAAAAATGGGTCTATTGGGTTTACTTAACGCATATTATTCTGTAGTACATGTCACTCAACGGCTACGTGACGGTGCACTGGGACCGAATGTCGAGCGGTTATGCAAAGGGCATGGGTGTTGGCCCTGATGGGAAGGTCACTGTACGCGACGTCAACTCGCGCTGGCAGAAATTCATCGGCTTCTTGACCCACAATTTACAGTTCAAGTCGACTTTCCTGATCGGTCTCTACGCCGGTATTCGCTACGGCTAGATAACATTACAAAGGAGAGAAAAAGCAAGCAACATAGAGAAATCTGTATATTTGACCCAACTGTATAAACAAAGAGGAATCTAGTTTGTGCCAAAGTACTCGCGCATTGTATCGCCTAGCGTCACCATACACACCGTCTGCCACATGCCCAGACCAATTCTCGGTACCACACCCTTGAAGAAGCCCATGGTGCCGCTGTTTTTGTAGATCCACTTGGCAGCAGTGGCAATGGTCATCTTGTCAGGGCGGCCAGGTGCGGATACCTGACTCTGCATCTCGATACGAATGACCTCGATAGGCTGGTTCCAACAGCTAAGCGCACCACCCACCATCGACGACAGGACACGGTCGGTCGCGGTTGCCTTGGCGTTCGGGTTGTCCGGGTGACGCGCCTTGACGATGGATTCTTGCGCCCAGCGCGAGATACCGAAACGCGAGGCCCAGTTGGTGCATTGACGCACCGCAACCGCGTTCACGCCCTTGTTAATACCGCGAATACCTTCCTTTTTGAAAATGTCGGATGCGACCTTCATCGTCGAGACCTTGGCCCCTACATGAAGAAAACGAGCATGGGTCAGATCCCGTCCAGAGGATCATATGTTCTTTATTATTGCCCACTTTACCTGACTTGTGACGCGTGACTTCGACTGTCTTCATAAAGGTACAGAAACCCATGGTGGAGTACGCCTGTGCGATACCGCCCGTCATACCACCCACGAGACCGGCCTATGATTCAGTAGACAATAGTTGCATTTTGATCAGTCCATCTACCCTGGCCCTATTTGAGATGCCGCTGAGGCTCTATCGTACCACAAAAGGAGAGGCGCCAGCAGCCCTTGAACGAAACTCAAACTCGGACGCAGTAAAGAGAAGCACAGCACCCTTCGTAGAGGCTATTACAAGCGGTGCACATTAGTTAGGATAGTGGATGTAAGCATGCATGCACGAAGCGTACCTTCAATCCAGGCCCATGGGATCAGGCCCTGATAGAAACCGAGGACACCACCGCGCTGCCAGACGTTGCCGGCGGCAGCAAAGATGCTCTGACCACGGTTGGCAGCCATCTGGGTCTTGAGCACCTCAAAAGGCTGACCGAGTGTCGAGACCTCGAACAGGTTGAGCGCTGCATACAAACGGGGAAAGGGACGATCCGTTAATTTCATGCATACAATGGAAGACGGTATTCACTTCACTGGCTCCAAGCAGCAGGTTGTTCCAAGACACGGGCTTCTTTTCGAGAGGAGCGTTTGGGTCGACGGGTTGAGAAGTAGCGGGCGCCATGAGGATGGTGTGTGTAGTAGACTATGAGAGAGAGAGGAAGAAAGAGATTTCGGGGAAAACAACGTTGCGGCAAACATCATAATTTCGGTTACGCATGTGAATTTTCAGGGCCCACACTCACACCCACTCTGTACTCCCGGCTACACCCATTCAACTCCCACACTTTCTCCATTTAACGTTTTGCCTGACCTATGATGATGATTAAAAACCTGCATCCATTCCTAATTTCGGCATCTTGCTCTTCTTTTCTAAAACCCGCTTATCACTTTCTACTTTTCGCATCCTACATGTCTAACTACTTGAACGTTGGATAAGTATTTATCCACATCTTCCTTCAACTTGAGTCTACACATTCAACAACTTCAAAAGAATTGGACGTGCAGCAATAAAAACAAATGCAGTGCACCAGAGAATACCAGCACGCCTTTTCATTCTGAATCTTTGCCTTCGTTTTAATGTTTTGCATTAAAGTATCACAGTGTTTTTCTTCCAGTGCAGGAAGAACGCATTAATATGACAAAAGAGAGGAGAAGCAAATTGCCCAGAAGAGTCAACAGTCAACACGCTATGACGACGGCAAACCTTGGATGACAACAAAAGGGGCCGTGCGCTGTTTCGGGGTTTTTACACTTCTTCCTCCTCCAGCTGTCAAGTTCAACCTCGCCCCTCGATGCTCACCCCAATCTTGAGGAATCGACCGGCGCTCCTTCTTCTCACCGCGTCTGGACTTGCCGGCACCTACGCTTATGCATCCTCGCCAAGGCAATCACGCGAACGGGTCGTCGTCCTGCCTTATCAAATACAGCGCACGCCCTTCTTGGCTCGGGTGCTCTCCACCGCCGCACTCGAATCAGCCCGTCCCGACTCTGCACCTAACAATGTGGATTCTTCAACGGACGATTTTATCAGCCGGTTGTTTGGTGATACGCGTCTGACGCTGCCGTCGTTCAGTCAACAATTCCCGTCATTGCAAGCCATGGTCAACGAAAAGATCGCTCAAGTCCACCCGACCCTCGTTGCGCACTTGGAGCAGCTCGAAAAAAGCTACGAGACCTTCTGGGAGTTTCTGACCGTCGATGACTTCCGCCGGGTCAAAGACGAGATTGAACGGGAGAGCTGCGATCCTTCTGTCTATGAAGAACTCAACTGGGACGCCACTGTCCGTCAAAGTCCAGACTTGTGTCAAGGCGAGCAAGCGTTTATTCGCGCCAGACGAGAGCGCCAGAAGAGGACGTTTGCCAACTTTATTGGGGTCGACCCTCGAGAAGTGGAGATTGAGGATATGCCTGTCGTAGGCGTGGCTGCCAGGTATGCTATGCTCGGTCCACGTTGCACAGCGTAACGACAGGGATTTATGCTAATTTATTATATATTTATATATGGGTTTAGCGGGGGTGGGTATCGCGCCATGCTGGGCAGTGCCGGCTATCTTCGCGCGATGGAAGAGACTGGTGCGCTGGAGACCGTCATGTATATTGCAGGCAAGTGCGACATGCATCCCTAGTTCCTCGTATCTCATGCACGTGTATCACTCAGGTGTTTCCGGTTCATGCTGGACCATGGCACAGTTTTACTCGCCTCTTGCCTATGGCTCTACCAAACGACTTGCCGAACACTTGCAGACTCATGTGCAGACGCACCTGGCCAATGTCTCTAGCTTCATCTCCCTCTTGAAAACGTCTCACGAAAACGCCAAGCTCATGATGCGCGGTGTCCTCGAACGCTACAAACAGCAAAATGGCGCGCTCAACCTGGTCGATATTTTTGGCATGTTTCTCGGTGGTGCCCTTCTGACGACGGTAGTGGATTCGGATCACACGAGCCCCGAGAACCACAGACTACTCAAACATCAAAGGATGGGGCTTACCAAAGAACGTGAAATCTTCCAAGACGGCTCGCACCCCATGCCCATTTATTGCTGCGTGCATCATGACCTGACTGTTGAGGACAAGGATCAAGACAATACTTACCAGTGGTTTGAATTCACGCCGTATGAGATGGGTAGCGAGGAACTAAATGGTATGTCACACGCGTGCACGATGAGTCACTGCTCATAATAGATGGTGTGTACAGCTTGGATACCCATGTGGGCGTTTGGGCGCAAATTCGAGGATGGCAAGAATACGCTACGTGCGCCTGAGGCTACGCTTTCGACCATGATGGGGTAAGCAACAGTACATACATCACCTGCACCTTTCGCTTATGAATGAGCAGCGTCTTTGGCTCTGCGTTTGCAGCCAGTTTGGCTCATTTTTACAACGAGATCCGCGGCTTTGTACCCGAAGCCGCCCTCGCTAAAGCAGATGAAGTCATTGTGCGATACCAAAACTCCATGTCGGCCTACCATCCCATATCCCCGGCCTGTTTCCCCAATCCTTTTTACGGCCTCCGACTCCCAGAACGCATGCAGAGCAGTGCCCTCCCTGGCCTCGAAACGCTGTGTATCGCCGACGCGGGTATGGACAACAACATTCCTTTCTATCCACTCTTGCGTCATGGCCGCGACGTGGACGTGATTGTCGCAATTGATCTGAGCGCCGATATTCAAGAGGCACCTCACTTTCAGCGCGCCGAGGGCTACGCCAAGCGGCGCAACATTGACGGCTGGCCCGCACAAGCCGGATGGCCGAAAAAGATGAAGGAAAAGGCCGCGCATGACGAGTACCCATTGGGTACGTGCACTGTGTTCGCCTCAGAGACCCAGAGCCAAAGGCCTATCGCCGTCGTGTACTACCCGCTCATCAAGAACAAAGCGTTCGATCCCGATTTTGATCCGCAGACTGCCGAATTCTGTAGCACGTGGAATTTCGTGTACAGCAAGGATCAGGTCGCGCAGTTGTTTGGGCTTGCTGACCGCAACTGGCGCGACAATGCGGACCGCTACAAGGAGGTCCTGCGTGCGATCTGGGAGCGGAAGCGAAACGCACGCTTGGCAGAGCACCACACCACGAGCCGCCGGGATGTGGTTCAGCTCGCATAATCAGTGAGGCCCCTATTTGTAAATATGTAATGCTACTGGTTACTTTTATACTTGTACACTCTACTTTTTTTCTATACCTAAACGCATGCTGTAACATAATAAATGTATGTCATATTTCCTACATAGAGAGACGTGGTTTCCCAAATTTATAGCGCATGATCTATCTCTTCTCGAAGTTATTATGTGCCCCACAGCGGTGAATTACTAAATCTATGAGGATTATCATAAAGCTATTTGCATTTGCTATGCCATGGCAGCGGCCGCCTTAGATTATTCTTGAGAAAGCACGTCGCTGGTGATTTACATGAAGAAAATGTAGACTGCAGCAGCTTTGAGACGAAGAATGTCTAGTGTATGCTATAGACGTGCAGACAGGTAAGGACTGTATTGGCTGGTTACAGCAAAATGGCACTTAGCTAAATACTATTCCCAAAGCATCAGTCCTGATATTAAGGGGTGAAGTGTATATAAAAAGCAGAGTTGCACTGTTCTCAATTTCGCGAACGGTCCGCTTACGAATCATACACCGAGACTACGATTCGAGAGTATGGTATTTGTGCACCCATGATTTGCTAGTAGTTGAGAGGATTTTTAGCGCCTTACCTTGAAAACAAGCGATATTTATGGCAGGATGTGGAAACGCACAACTAAATAGGGCAAATGTAGGAGGGATGATGCATTGAAGCATTCTAGTTGGGTGTAGAAAAATGCATGGCGTGGCACATTAGCGGAAACATATACATTTGCCACATGCAGTCGATGTATGTGAAGGCGGTTTCTTCATAATATACTCTTTCTATATATAGTGCAAAATAGGGATACATCACCGTTGAACGCATGTACTGCATGTCACAGGGCAAGTGCTCCATGTGCTTTGATGTTCTCTGGGCATGTTTACCGAATCTCTGGTCTTAGATGATTGGTAAAAGCATGCTCGTTGCGGTGTACAACCTTGTCCGCTATCGTTTCAAGAAGAAATAGACTAATCGAGCAAGAGAATACTGCTATTCCCGAATTTAGAATAGTACTTCCGTGTATTTCTACATGAATACAGATAGACCGAAGTGCCAAGCATATATCGTAAGATGATTACCATCAAGGAGAGCCCTTTGAAACGACGCCCCTTTAATTTTGGAGCGCGAGATGTCCAGGCATCTTCGAAAAAGAAACGTATGACGACGTGTTGGTACCTACCAATGGCGCCAAGAAGAGTGACCGGGGAGATGTACGTATTATTTTTGGGGACGAAGCTCTAAGTTTAGGAACAAACAATGGACAGTCGGCGCATGGTAGATTTTTTCTGCGTGTGTGTGGTGCGTGGCTGAATGTAAGGGAGAAAGGATGGGAGCTATAGAAATCATGTATATTTACATTTAGCCAATGGTGTGACGAGAATCCGGGGCATGATACGTTGGTTCGGTGTCAGGCATACCTGAACAGCTTTGTTTACCTGTCGCCATGCGCCCTCGAACGCACAGGATGCCAAACCGCAGCCCTACCTTGGCAGCACACAGCTGGCTTACACCATGCAACCGCTTGTTCATTTTGAACGGGAAAAGCGGGAACCCCCCTTCCCCTAACCCGACGCCAGATGTACGATGTGATTATTATAAGAGTAGTGCGATAAGAGCTGTATCAGAGGTAGAAAAAGAAAGAGAAGGAGCGAGATAGACTAGCCTTTTGTATGTCTACCAGTGCATGAAGAGCAGAAAGGAAGCGCGGTCAAGGAAGAACCCAAAAAATTTTGTGTGACCTTGGGTGAGGGCTTTCCTGCCTGCTTCCCTTTTTACCATTTCTTTTTTAAAGGTTTCTTGCTTCTGCTTTTCTATTTCTTTCTCCTTTCTCAATTCATCTTTGTACGATGACATCCTTGCTTCTTGCTGCATGGGCCTGTCTCTTGTTTATAGGATCGGTTGTCGAGTCACTGAAATTTGGAGAACAATGCGACGCGACACCTATATATTCGTAGGCATCTTTTCCCTTTTCTATTTCTACGTTTTGATAACCTGGGCGCTGATTATTGCATTAGGAGCACATGGCAATACGACGACTCCTGCCAGAATGTATACCTCTACTGCGATCCAAAAACCAACACATGCAACTACAAAGGATGTACCAATACAGATTACATCAAAGGGTACGTGGAATGATCGGTCGTTTCTGGTCTTGGACCGCTTGTAACACAAGCATTTTTGGTTTATCTTCTTTATAAACAAAGGTGGAATCCTGCTGTACACAAGTTTCCTCAGCGGTGCCCCAGCCATTCGTATTGTCCAGACGCAAGTTCAAGCTGCCAGCCTCTGGTCCCAGTGGGTGGTCAGTGTGAACTGCAACGAGACGACGAGTGCTCCGGCGCGCCAAACAACATTTGTTTAAATTCAACATGTTATCTCAAAATCGCGCCACTCGGAGGCCAGTGCTCGTCGGACATGTAAGCAAAGCGAAAAAAAAAAAAAAAAAAAAAAAAAGAACGTTCACGCACGAAAAGAAAAGAGGCACCGCTGGACTGATACTATTTCTGAAAACCTTAACAGAACGGACTACATCTCATATGATGCGGAAGGCTATGGAGTGAATCAACGTATTATTCGTGACAACTGCACCACAGGAACGTGGTGCGAGAAGAACTCGTGCGTGGCGGCCAAGCAGCTCGGTGTCGCATGTGAGCAAGACCGTGAATGTCTGTCGAATACGTGCAGCCCGGACGGATTCTGCATCAATGGACCCGATGTATTCCATACAGTTCCGGCCTGGCTGTGGGGCGTACTCGGTGTTGCGGTGTTTCTCTTTGTGCTGCTGATCCTGATCATGCTTTACTTTTTGCAACGATACCAGTCGAAAAAAGAACGGGCCAAGTTGCTCAAATTCTTTGGCGACAATGAAGAGTTTGCCAAATATGCGATGCTCGAGAACGACGATGAGCTTGCCCCGCCACCGCCTCAAACGCAACATGTTTCTGAGAAACAAGAGATGTCAAAAAGTGGGAGCCGGGCGAGCATGGTGTACCTCGGCACGCCGGATTACAACGAATCTGCAGCGCTGGGAACGACCCGACCTATCAGCTGGCGCCACTCGACGTCCGCCACCAAGCTGCGATCCTCATTTTCGCCCTCTCCGCACGGTTCTGCCATTTTTACCCCATCCGGTCGCAGCTCGACCCATCTTGCCACCCCTCACGCTTCCACGCCTGACCTTCATCGTCAGATGGGTGGCTCCCCGCCGCCTTAATGGGTTATAGAAGTATATCTTTCCTGTCCCATTTTATCTGCATTCTTTGTATACATCCGAACACACATCATCATGCCCCTTCCCCTTCGAAAGGGACCCCCCTCCTTGCCTCTCGTGGCACTTGCCTGATTTGGAGAGTCTTTTTGCTTGTGCGCTGCGAGCACCATCACCAGAAAAAAAAAAAGACAGTGAGAGACAAGAGAGGCAGCCGACCTTAATAAACACCCATGCGGCCCTTTTTCACTTCACTCCACTTTTTTTTTCTTTTACTTTCTTTGTCCCTTCGACATAAAGAGCAATAGCGTGAAATAGAATGCTTCCCAGCTTTTCAACTATCGCAGCCCAGGCAGGCGCGGACCATTCACTATCACCTTCGGTCCCGCCACCCTCATTTGACATTCCAACCTCATTGCACCTTGTGCCTTCCCCAACGAGCGCCTTTCAAAAATGGGATATTGATTCTGGGATTGACACCGACGAGCCTTCGCCTCCGCCTTCATCATCCTCCATTGCTATCCAGCACCACCGCCTTCCACCCGCCGCTCTCTCGCCCTCTCCCCGTCCCCTCGTCCCTTGGGAGACCACATCCAGTTATAATTTTCTCTTGCAGGATGCCAATCATCTATGGCAGCGCATGGAGGACGATCATGCCGCTAACGAGACTCGGTAACATCAATGATGCATATCTATGGCACATGTACCCATTGTCTTCAATGAACTAGCCACTATTCTCTTATGAAGCGACACCTGGAACGTGCCTTGTCCGGCGTTCAGGAAGGTAAGAAAATTATCCGCAAGATGTACGTGTGTAGTGTGAGTGCTGTGTTTAAACAACCGAACGCGCGCGCGCGGGACGTCGCTTGTCAGGAACCTGTGACACCTTCCAGGATGCAGTTGCCGATCTCGAGAACGAAAGAGAGAGCGATATCCGGAATGCCAGAATTAACTGGGAAGCACGCCGGCGTGAGACTCGCAATGAAATCGCCGCACGGATAGCCCAACTGGATAAAGATGTTGAGGTAACTTATACTATACATCAATTTCATTACATTTGGAAATACCCCTCTTTATTTATATTTTGTCTTTCCGCCCTTTATCCTGATTTCTTCCTTTACTCACCTCATGTCACGTGCTGGCTCCAGGCAGAGAAAAATGCGTTACACACTGCCTTGCTCAGCGCCATCACAGAGGAGCGTGTCCGGTTGCAGAAAACTGGGAGCTGCTTGCCTTTCGAGGGTACACACATATTCATTATGTATGTAGTATCATGGCTCATCTATTTCCTTTTATACTTTCTCAGAGGTTGTCGAGTTTGCTAGTAAACGGCTCCAGGAAAAACAGCGCACGAACCTCAAACGTAACCTAAAACGCTCCCACATGTTGGCCGAGAAGCGGCCAGCCACACGAGGCAGCCATGCACATGAAAACGGCCGCCGACGTATCGCGGGTATTCCGGACGAGCCGACACATCTCATGACTGCACGCGAAGAAAAGGAGATCCATGAAGAATATCTTATGCTCAAGGTAAACGAACTTCTTTGATGTTTATGTGTATGTGTGTATGTGTGTATGTGTGTATGTGTGAGTGTGTGCCTTTATGTGCCTTCATGTGTCTCTGTGCGGGAAATCTGGGCTCCATGATTGGCTGACAAATTAAAAAAATTTCTAAAGCGTCTTTGTACCCGGGACACTCTCTAAAAGAAAAGCGACAAGCTCCCAACACCCAACTCACTCATTCCCCTTTCCTTTACTTTAATACCATTCCATTTGTAGTGTATATAGTCAATCATGCTAGTTTTTCTTACTATTTCTCTCTTATTTTCACCTACAGAGTATATTATATAGGTGACATAGGATTGACTGTGAGATGCCTACCGGTGAGCATAATGTCTTTGTGTAGGGTGTACGTTGGCTGCTACCAAGCTTGATGAGCGCTATACCTCTATATGCTGCATAGCCTAGCACTTAAAGCAGGAGGCTATATGGCTTTTGCTGATGACTCGCATCTTTACGCTATTATCTAAGTGTACACATTTTCATCATCTTGATCAAATACAGGAAAATGGTGTTAATAAGTCCTACACTGAACAGGAACGCAGGCATGTACTTAGATGCTGAGAAACACTATTTCCACGCTCAGAGGTACCAGTACTTTTGCATGATACGACGAATCCTATGTCGATTTGTATATCAGTAGCTGAGGTACTACACAGAGCTTTGCTCTTGTGTAGTTATCCTGTCTTTATACTGATCATACATCATTCTTTACATTATTAGGAGGAGGGAGTATCCACAGAGTCATAGGATGGGAAGAGGATGGTGGCCGTACATACAAATTTACTTGAATAATCGATGGCTTATAAGTCAACCTTTCGATAAGTCCATCTTCTCCATGTATAATCCGTTGCCAGTAATCAATAAATTCTCAGAGGTTAGTATAGCATGGTTCTGAACCCCTTGGTGGACTAAATTCTGCCATTTTTCCGGGGGTTGGGATTTTGGTATTTTGTGGAAGAGCCTTAGATATTATTTGCTTATGGGGAAGGTATTATGTACCGCTGAGCCAAACTGCGATTGCTTCTGATCAAAGTCCCAGCCTGACTAGTCAATTTCACAAGTTGCTCACCCTAAAAGGGTAAATGAAGGTCACCCAATCACTGAGCGGGGACTGTAAAAAAAATCTTTGATATATGTTATCTAATGCGTATGCTCATCACTATATGTTTATCCTGAACCGCACGCAAACCGAAAATCTGAGGTTTACCGCTGTGATACGAAAAAAGGGAAAACTGCGTCTTTAACTAGAAAGGTGACCGCAATATCAGAGAGAAGATGGCTGTATCAATGACCATCTAACATTATATAGCGTTGTAATGAAACATAGTAAGAAGTGTACCAAAAGGCTCAAAAGGGCCTTGCTGCAGGTTCCTCATGAGAAAGACAGCGCGCCGTCTCGAACAAGTAATGAGTCTATATATCTATTTGCATCTATCTGCACCTTCAGAGCATTGTCAGCGGCTACATATTACATAACAATGATCATCGATGTACAAATAAGAGAATGAGATAGCACGCCACATATGTATGGGATTTTTAGATCGAATAATTATTATTACCAAGCAGGAAATCAGGCAAAAGGTTATTGCACGTTAAAAGAGGTTTTGTTGGCAGGAACTAGGAGGAGTGAATAAAAAGGTATTAAAAAGTCCAGCGCAGAACTGTTTCAATGTTTGTACACCGTGTTTGCTCGTGGACTCAGAGCCTTCGTGCTGTGCAATATTCTCTCTCATGAATACTGCTTCACCAAATCCGGGAGCCGTTCGAGCGCTGAGAGCAAGTTGTATCAGAGCCATCAGCAGCAGGAGAGAAACAACAATAGAACACATATTGATCTTGTCACCTGTAGTGCCGTGACTGAATCGGTAAAGAACTGTGGTATTAGAGCTTGGTTGTTGAGGCGTTATGTAATAACAGATTATGTCCGTATGCAAAGAAAATGGCAGCCCTACTTATCTACAATTGCTTCACAGAATCCACTCCTATGTTTATGTAGTCAGGATTGTGCACCATCCGTTCTTAAAGGATTTTTGCCGCGTTGATTTTTATATGGGTCGCGATAGCGCTGAATTTATGATTGGGTTATGGCTGTCACACGTGCAGTACGGTGCGCCACAGGCGTAGCGGAAATGAAGGTGATTAGTGGACGAAAGACGTAGCGTACAATACTCATGAAGTGAGCGACATAACAAAATTTCTACAATCGATATGAATCAAGTTACGCGCTAGGTTTAAAGGGCGGAGCCATGTTTTCCCTTTCACAAAGCTACTACTCAAGCTGCAGCATCTCCAGTGCCCTGCGACGGCTTGCCCGTCAATGAGCTCCGAGCTACCACTGCCTGCTTTTATAGCAGTTTCTGCGCTACAAGCTACCGCGAAAATCAAGCTGACGATATGATAAAAGCTCTCATGAAACTGCCAGCGACTTCCGTTCGTCGAGTGGATACGAAACACGGCTTGAGGTCGTATCAGATCAAACAAAAGTAGAACGCCGCCAAGCGTTCCCATCACTATCAACCATATTATTGCTACTTTGGGAGCCATGTTGTCATGTGCGAATCATTGATGGCAAGCTATGGATACGCCGGCAATGTCAGATTATGAACACTCGCCTTTGTAGAGTACCTTGACCCCCAACTGGCACTTACTTAACTTAGCTGGTTTCCTCCTTAGCGTACGTGGTTTCTGTAGATGCAAAGCAGGCCCTTGAGTTCTTCTAATACTCCATGTAATACGTACGTCGAAAATCTGCTTTATAATTTTCGTCAATCGAGCAAAGAGATAACCATTTGGACCTATCCTTGCTTTGACTACATCGGGGCTATGAGACTGTCACATATACAGCTTTGGATCCAGAGATGTATGGTATTGAGAACAGTCTCCGTTATAGGGTGTAGATAATATTTTTCCAGTTCACATACTACTTTATGCACCGGCATACAGGATTGCTTAATAAATATGCGGTATCAGCAAGTTTACAAAGCTTAAGGATTGTGGATAATGCATATTGGTTCTGCATCGCTGAAATGTGTAATACGCGTCCACAATACTGTTAGGGCGTCTCAGCGTCTCGCCCTGGCCCAAACATTCCACTCTAAGGAGAAATCACTCTGTATATCCGTTTTTCTATGTTAAGCTATAGATGTCTGTGGAGTGTCTTTGTGTACTTTGTTGGACTTATCTCTCTGGTTGTGATGTAAGAGGGAACGCCTACGTAAGCACCACCTATGTTATGATCACGAGAACATTCTTTTCACCAGGTTTACGCCTCTTGTCTGCTGTCAATGTCTCTCCTCTTCCCCCTTGCACCGGTCCATGATGATAACAAATAGCGTGGTCGTAATCTCATCATTCACATATATGTATGATTTCTATTTCTTTCCCAATAGATCGATGTGGGCCATTTCCTTATTGATCTCCGAGATTTTTTCTCTTTGTTTTCCTTTTTCTGCGGCACCATAAAATTACATGTTGTCCGTGCCTTCGGATCCCGCCATTTTGCGGGGGCGGCCGTCTTGCATGAGCGAACAGTCAAGCATTTGACCTGCAACACGGTGAGATTTCAGTAGAAAGGAGATATAGTAAGGCTACCGAGCTCAACAGAGACAGGGATATAAAGTAAATTTATTCAAGACAATAATTTCAAGGTCTGATGTCTAGGGGTTGGTCGCAACTTTAAGAAAATTCTCTTCTGAATATCGGTCTTCGTCATGGGATGCAGGACGAACAGACCTGAGTGATGGAAAAAAGCAGGAGAGTGTCTTTCGGGGCGTATGTGCGCAATGGAGATGGAAAGTATCGGTGGGTCTAACGTTTGTGCTACGGATAGAACGGCAGACATCTCGACTAAATAGGGAGCGTGCTTGACCAACTTTGGTAAAGTCTATTTGTGTTGGATCAAGAAAAATAGAAAAAGTACGTCTGCAGCTGGGCGACAAAAAGCCATGGCATTAACGGCGGTCGATACAGATCAACCAGTTTTTATGGCACAATAGGCTACAAAAAATAATATATATATATAACAATACCTCTATGGGTAGATGAAGAGCAGAAAAGAAATAAAGAGAGAGAGAGAACGAGAAGTCAAGTTCATGTACAAGGAGCGAAAAGTACAGAAAGACGATGTGTTGAGGTGAGAACGACAAAAGGTGGAGAATTGAAACAAGAGGGTTGGGGTTCTTTCTCTCTCCTTTCTTGGCTTAAGCGATCAACTTGCTGTACAGAATCGGGGTATACTGGAAGACGGTCATGACAGAGAGACCGATGATGCTCAAAATAATGATATCTGTAAGAAAGCAAAAGGAAGGACGAGAAAGACAAGAGGGTAAACAGTCAGCAAAGAGAGGATAGGCTTGGCATCCGATAACTCACTGAAGAGAGCCTTTTCCCAAGGCTCGAGCATGTAAAGAGCTGTCTGGAGTTCGTATTGGTAGATCAGCTTGGAGATGGCACTCGAGAACTGCTTGGGAGATTCTGCTGTGGCCGCCGTCATTGTGTGATTGCGAAAGGAAGGAAAAGGGAAGTCTGAAGAGAGGACATTCAAATAGAAAGTGTAAAATAAGATTTTTTTTGCGCGATCCACATTATGGATTTCAAGCGCCGTCCCTTTTCCCTTGCTTTTTGGGGAGAAGCGGCGATCGCGATAATGCTGAATTTCGATACAGTGCGCATGCTTTGATATATCCTGTGTCTACTATATTTACGTCTTCTTGTATTATAATTAACATTAATTACATTGTTGATGTACACTAAAGGGTGGGAAGCTGTAGCCTGCTTGCTCAAACGTAGTCAGGTTCGGGTTTGTATATGCGTCGTAATGACTAGGATGGAGTGGCGTTAGCTCAAAGGTTTCACTTTTTATGCTTGTGGCATTATTTTTTATGTCTTGGTGCATCAGCAAAACATAGTACGAAACTTACTGTTTGATATACTCTGCAGTAGGAAAATCGGGAGGACTGCAATCCACATTAATGCGGTCGGGACTTTGGTAAAACCGGATATAATCCACCAGGTAATGAGCGGGGAACTGAAGGGCCTCGAGGTCAACCGGGCCGAAGGCGGTTGACATGCCAAAATTGAAGATAAGGGACTATAAATACACAATATATCATTATCTAATCAGCCAAGCAACTCTCTGCCAAGAAATAAAAGATACTTGCCATGGGTTCCATGCTGATGAGTCGCTGTCCGATACGCGCCAGTTTGTTGGGTCGCACTGCATCCTCCCACATACGCCAGGTCTCCTTGCCGTTGATCAGCCACCGAATGTACGCCTTTTTTCCGGCGGTTCGGCTCGGCACATACTCAACCGCGTAGGTCTGAAACCTCCGGCCATCATAGACGCGACCGTCCAGCTGCGTCAGGGCCGATACCGCCTCTTGCCACTCACTGCCACGGTAAGGATTCATAATGGTCGGGCCATTGCGCCCGATCGACGCGTTGGTGTTGGTGATCTTGTACCCGCCCTTGTAGACCTGCCAGTCCTTGTCAAACGGCGCAAACTGAACGGACTGGGAGACCGAGCCGTACTCGGTTGTGCCGAACTTATCATCCGCGCCTGTGGCTTCGATGACATCGATTTCCGGAGCGCCGCGTCCTTTGCCGGGCGAAGGGTGTTCGAGGGTCGTGACATGGCTTGGACAGGTGCATTTGTTTAAGCGCTGGCCGGGTAAATACGACTTCATTGTCTTGCTCTGGTTTCTTGTCACACCCACGTCGCACGAGTCATACGAGTACGGCCATACCCCGTCTGTGGTAGCTCCGTACCCTGCGCGCGCCAAGTTACCGAGCATCCATGCGCCTGGCCACAAGCCTGGCACATTGGGAGGACCCGGCAGCGAGACGTTCACTGCGTAAATATCGTCTCAGTACCGATAGCAATGAAAGATTGACTCGACACTACCTTCCATGATACCGCCCGTGAAGCATAACTTATCCCACGATTGCAGCATACCCGACACGTAATCCAGGTTGTGAGTCCTGCGCTTCTCCATTGTAATCTGCAAATATCCAGGCTCCACGGTGGTGACTTGATCGGGCGAGTACCACTCATAGTCGGACGTCGCCCAGTAATGGAGATCGACCGCTTCCCTATTCATTTTCTGCGTGTCAGCGCACCTGGAAAGGCCAACGTATCTCAATGGCCCTACCAGAAGGGGTCATCGCCCGGCCGAAATGTCCTTCCCGGCTTGTTGAACTCGTCACTAAACACGAGCTGCCACGTCTCGCCCTCCATCGACGTCCGCACCCGCTCGTGCACCGGCGTATCCGGGTCGAGCATGAGGCGGCCACCAGGATCCAAGGGCACAGTCGTTGTGGGCGATGTGTAGCGACGTCCTGCACCGCCCACGGTACCGGGTCGCATGTACCGAGAGACACTGAGACCAATGGGCAAGGCCATGAACAAGCCGAGCAAGATGCACAGAACGAGGACAAGGACAAGTGTGTTGCAGATACCACGCCAGTTAACGAGGTTTCGCGTAGGGTCGATCAGCGCAATATCAAAATCGGGGTCCTGCAGATCTTTGGTAATATCGTAGCTCCTGGGAGACTCGTCAGTGAGCGTCGAGTCACTTACTACTCGGCCGGCTTCAATGCGGCGGTAGAGCCCTCGAGATAAGCTGGAGGGCGTAGGTATCGTATGGTTCCGTGTGCTGGACGTTTTCTTGTCGCGCGAAGAGGACGTCGAGGCAAGCACGGTCTGGGCGCTACTCGTTGCGCTCCCATGGCTTTCGTCGCTGGTGCTGCACCGTGGCTCGGGAGCACCTTTTCTACTATACATCAGGCGTGGTACAACAGCGTGAAAATGAAATGTTTGTAAAAAGGTGGGGAGACCGCGGTCTGGCTGGGCCCATTCTCGGGTTTACTTTGATGTTTCACTCGCATAAATTTTCCGTCGCGTCTCTCTCTGTATGAACGGTTTTGCATAGGTTTAGTAATTTGTTTCGCCCTTTACATTATCGCTCTTTATGGATCGTCGCGCTTAGGATGAATCTGACTTCGTTTTCAAATAGCTCCAAATACTTTATATTTTATTCTGATTGTTTAGAAGTACAGTACATAGAGAAAAGCTGCATAATGTGGTAACATTGAAATAAATTCTGTAAGGTAATCTAAAATGGATATCCAAAGTCTAAACGAGTAACTTCATTTTCTATTTATAAGAGACAGTATTTACATTATCAGTCTTTTGACCAATTGAGACCTAGAACGGACAACAATAAGGACAGAGAATATCGCGAAACGATGGAAAGTACGAGTCCCCTTATGAACAACAAAAAAAAAAGCGCTACCAAAAATGGAAATGGCCAAACCAGGATAGGCGGCAACGGCGAACCGAGAGCGTGGCGCGTGCATACACGGCCTTTCTTTCTTCTCTACTGCTTTATAGAATGAGTCAAGGTATATCATTTCGGAGGGGGGGGAATGCAATTCGCTCGACTCACCATTCGACAGACACAAGCCCTCTTCTGCTACGCCTGCGCTACTCGACCGAACCTGAGGCGGACACTATCTTCGAATGGGAAGGTTCTATCTTGTAAGCAAGCCAGTTACAAGGGTCTCATTCACAAGTTACTGAGTGATGAATCACCAGTGCTTTTCTCCCTGGACAGCCTCCGAAGCGTGTGTTTAGCTGTGTGGGCATGAATATCGGCAAGGCAAGCGTGGTGGACGGCAAACTGCTGGCCACCGGTCGCGAGTTGACATACTACCTCGATCCGCAGACGAAGCAAAAACTCACTCACTGGGACAACCCCTGGACAAACGAGAAGCACTTACCAGGTACACAAGACTCTACCTCGAGACGATTAAAAGCCTAACTTCTAATCACCAGTGGTTCATATTGCCAATGACCCTGTTCAGATGGCGTTCCCTGTGGCTATCCCGTTGGATACCCGCATCAACCCTTTTGCAAAGACCACCAAAGTCATGACAGAGGTAAGTAAAAGAACAGGATGGCGGGATGTGGTCTAAATTCAAGCACAATGAAGATACCTCTCTTTTATCCGAACCCCCTCGCGACGGACGATGGCAAGTTTGACGCACACGATGCAACCAAAATGTACCAAGGTAATACTGTGAATAACGGATCTTACAATGGAATACTGAGCCCGATTCAGCCGGAGAGCTCTTCACATTCACATGCCTCACGAGTGAAGCCGAGTCAAATGCCACAATTGAGAATGTTGAGGTTAATTGGACGCGTGTATCACGGTTTGCCCCGTTCATGAAGATGGGCACGCAGGAAGGCTACCTTATCTACCACTGCACCGGTCACAAGCTGCCCTCTCACGCAACTGTCGACCAGCTCCAATCGTCTGTGCTTCGTGATGAGATAAAGCACGTGGTGCCTGAATATGCACATGCACCTGCCGCTTATGATCCTGCTGCCAAGAACGTCTCGAGCTGGTCCTACTTCAAGGAGCACTTTGACCGATACCAGAGAGATCCTGAAGCCACTTGGCCCGTACCCGCCGATAAATAAATGGAATACTTCCAGGATTCGTGATCAATCATCAGTGCTTCTGGGTATTAAAGTAGATATGATAAGAGTACGGATCAATGGGCTTCTACTTTACAAAAGCAGTTGCGGCGATCGCATGGTACAGTGTTTGCTGCTGCTGCATTTATACAGTAACACTGTAGTATCAGATCAATTGGGCAAGAATGTGTCAAAAACCCCGCTTTACCAAAGAAAATGCGTTGCGGTCGGCCATTGGTTGCATCGCGCTCATTTTCTTTTACGGCATCCACTTCCGCTTTCACACACACACGTAACTATAGCAACACATAGAGAGCACCATGGTACAGCAGCGTCCAGTCAACAAGGCAACCGTCAAAAATGTCCTGTCGGGAGACACCGTTATTTTAAGAGGAAAACCTCGCGCCAATGGTCCACCGCCCGAGCGACTTCTCGCGCTGTCCAACGTCCAGGCACCCCGAATGGGCACCAAAGACCGCGATGACGAGGTAAACAGCCATTGACACCCAGGCTCCCATCATGGACTGACTCCTCTCTGTATGCAGCCCTTTGCGTTTGAATCGCGTGAGTTCTTGCGCAAGCTGCTGGTCGGCAAGGAAGTGTCGTTCATTCCAGAGTACACGGTCACCACGACCAACCCTCCCCGTGAGTACGGCGTCATTCTCTTCAACAACGAGAACGTCGCCGAGAAAGCGGTACAGGAAGGCTGGCTTAAGGTCAGAGAGGGCAAGGCCCGGGGCTCAGAGGAGGAATACGAGGCAACGCTGAATGAGCTGCGGGATCGTCAAGATGAGGCACAGGCTGAGGGACGCGGCCAGTGGAACAAAGACAAGGACGGTGTGCGCAACGTCAAGTACACATTCGAAGGCGATGCGCGCCAGTTCTTGACCAAATACAAGGGCCAACCCATCGATGCCGTGATCGAGCAAGTCCGTGACGCGTCCACCTTCCGTGTACTGCTGACCCTGCCCGACAAGACGCACCAGTACCTGAACCTGATGCTGTCGGGCGTCAAGGCAGCTGCTGCCAAGCGTGACAACAGCGACGCCCCGGCTGAGCCCTTTGGTGAAGAAGCCAAATACTTTGTCGAGACGCGTCTCCTCCAGCGCGGTGTCAAGGTCATTCTCGAGGGCGTCGGCCAGTCCGGCGGTCAGAACTTTGTCGGCTCCGTGAAGCACCCGGCAGGTAACATTGCTGAGCTTCTGCTCGCGAACGGTTATGGCAAATGTGTCGACTGGAGCATGACCCTGGTCACAGGCGGTCCTGCCCCTCTTCGTGAGGCCGAGAGGTATATACAGATCTATATGAGACATCAAAGCTACGCGATCTGTTACTAAGGTATGCATATGATGCTTAGATTGGCAAAGGAAAAGAAGCTGCGCGTCTGGCGTGATTTTGTTGCCAAGGAAAAGACCAACGAGTCAGAATTCGATGCTCAGGTACACCTCTACTGATATGTGCCACGATGGTACACACTCACCCTCTCTTGTTCTAGGTCGTCAAAATCGTCACTGGTGACACCCTCATCGTGAAGACTAAACAAGGCGTCGAAAAGAAAGTGCAGCTGGCCAGTGTAAAGCAAGCCCCGAGAGGCGTTGGCAGCACTGCACCCGGCTCAAGCGCCAAATCAAGAGACGTTAAGGAGGTCGGCTATCAGTTTGAGGCACGCGAGTTCCTGCGCAAGAAGCTGGTGGGCAAACAGGTAAGATAATGGATATAAAAAGAGAAGTCTCGGTATACTCATAGGCATTTTAGGTTCATGTCGTCGTTGATTATCACAAACCCGCCCAGGACGGCTTTGAAGCCAAGGATTGCGCCACTATCACTGTCGGAAATGCGTACGTATAATGCTGCCTATTTCTCTTGTACTCATATCATGTTATAGCAACATTGCCGAGCAACTCGTCGAGCGGGGTCTGGCTACCGTGATTCGTCACCGCAAGGACGATGATAACCGTTCGCAGCGCTACGATCAGCTGCTGTTGGCCGAGGCCAAGTAAATATTCTTTGCTTAGTTGCCTCTCATCATGGATGGCTTATACTTTTGTCATAGAGCCCAGGACGGCCAGAAAGGTCTGCATAGCACCAAGGAGCAGCCCATTGTGCGCATTGTCGATGCGTCTGAGGTAAGTTAAATGGTTTGATTTGCTACTCTCGGGGTTAACGCACAGTCCATCCATAGAATGCCAACAAGGCGCGCCAGTTCCTCACCTTCCTGAAGCGTAGCGGACGCCAGACGGCCGTTGTGGATCACATTGCAAATGGCTCCCGCCTCTTCCTCTGGGTGCCCAAGGAGAACTGCCGTTTGACCTTTGTGCTCGCCGGTGTTCGTGCGCCTCGCGTGGGTCGCTCTGCCAATGAAAAGACCGAGCCTTACGGCCCCGAGGCCTTGGCCTTTGTCACCGACCGTTGCCTGCAGCGTGACGTAAGAGCTTTTTCTTCTTCTCCTTTTTCCATTTAATTTACCGATAATATTTCTTCAGGTCGAGATCGAGATCGAGAACATTGACAAGACCGGCGGTTTCATCGGCTCGCTCTTCGTCAATGGCGAGAACCTGTCGGTGACCTTGTTGGAGCATGGTCTGGTCTCCATCCATGATTTCTCCGCCAGTGAGTCGCGCTACAGCAGCCAATTTTATGCTGCCGAGCGATCGGCACGCGATGCCAAGAAGGGACTGTGGAAGGATTATGCGGAGCAGGAGCAGGCAGAAGAAGCCGCCGCGGCCGCCGCTGCCACGGTGCAGAACGAACCTCGCCGTGAATACATTGATATTGTGGTGTCCGAGATCGTCAGCGGTACGCGTTTCTATGTCCAGGTTGTCAATGATGAGATTCGCCAGCTCGAGAAGCTCATGGCCGAGCTGTCACACTACCACAGCTCGCGTGCTGGCATGGAAAGCGCCTACAAGCCCAAGGTGGGTGATCTGGTGAGCGCCAAGTTTACCGAAGACGATGCGTGGTACCGTGCCAAGGTCCGCCGCGTCTCCCAGCAGGGCGTAGCTGATGTTCTTTATATTGACTATGGCAACGTAAGCATATCAAAGCCATCACTCTCCCTGATTTGCTGACACCTCTCTCTCTCTCTCTCTCTCGTCTAGTCTGAAATTCTCCCTGTATCTCGCATTCAAGTGCTGCCACCTCAGTTCAAGTCGCTCAAGCCTCAGGCACAGGAAGCCGTGCTCTCCTTTGTAAAGGCGCCTGCTCGCGACCAAGAATACGGCGAAGAGTCGTATGAGCATCTCCGCCGATTGACGGGCGTAAGTGCGGCAATGCCGGTTGATGTGTGATTATCTCATACATGTTCGATTGCATTAGGGCAAACAACTCGTGGCCAACGTGGATGCCCGTGAGGGTAACGTGCTGTGCCTAACTTTGTATGACCCCTCGAGCTCACACAGCGCCGAGGCAAGTCTGAACCTGGAGATGGTGCGTGACGGTCAAGCTTTGGTGAACTCCAAGGTGCGCTATGCGGGCGGTAACCAGTCCATCATCCAGGCGCTGCGTGATGCGGCTGAAGCGGCACGACGGGAACGCGTAAGTGGTTCATCGGGTAACATGTATGAATAGGTTATTGATGGTTTTCTGAAATGGATAGCTTGGTCTTTTCGAGTTTGGTGATCCGAGCATGGAAGACGACCTGTCATAAAATACCACGCCATCGATGGGCCTCCCGAGAATTCCCCTTTCGTATTATGATTTTCTTTCGCACTATAAAATAAACGAAAAGTACATATCATATTCCATCTCGCAGAAAAGGGACCTATTTTCTTGAGACTCCTCATTGATGCTGATTTTTCTTAATCACACAAGTGTGGTATGGCATCTCGACATGCATGCATGATCAGGTACAGTATGATGTCATATCATGAATAGGCAGCTGTCAAAAAATTAGCCGTTGCCCGATAATATTACGTAAGGCATGATTGTCATTGAGCCAATGGTCATGCTTGGTGGGTGGAGTAGCCCTTCCCAACCTCTTGTGTAGGATCATATACAAATCTGGATATACAAACTCAAGTACGCGCTGCGTAGAAGTCGATGTCTATAGTCCCACCGTTCCACAACGTGTGCAACAAGTCTTAGTTAAAAGTGAGAAACAGTTGAAGGGAAAAAGAAAAAGCGAAGCGGGAGTTTCAAGAGTACGCCGACCTAGGATTTTTCCACCTTGGCAACTGCTTCTCGGATGTTCAGAGCCTTTGGTTTCCGTGCCGTCCGAATTCCGCCTTCTCTACCAAGAGCCAATAACACCGTCTCCATTGCTGCATTCCGTTTCATGTCCACCATGACCGACAAGAAGCCTATCCGTGTTTTGACAGGTAGAAAAGTAACCGAGGCCGCTTCTTTATATTATTAGTAGTAGTATTATTAAACCAAGCGCCTCTCACAGTGGGTACGGGTGCTATTGGTGCCATTTACTCCTGGCGATTGGCCCAGTCGTGCCATGTGACGACGATCTGCCGCTCCAATTATGAAATGGTGCGTGACAAGGGCTTTACGATCGACTCGAAGAAGTGGGGCCAAGAAAACTTTATACCCCATGAAGGTATTCCAGAATTATCCCACGGTCATGTCAGTCTCCTCATCCTGATTTAAAGTGGCTCGCACTGTCCCTAAGCCCGCTACCGAGGCCGACGAATATGACTATGTGCTGGTCACGATGAAGGCGCTTCCTGACGTGTACAGCATCCCGGATATCATTGCTCCTGCCGTCACGCCCGGCAAGACGCGGATTGCCCTGATCCAGAACGGCCTGGGCGTCGAGGAACCCATCGTCGAGCGTTTCCCAGACAACCCCATCATTTCGATCGTTGCCTACATCGGCACGTCCCAGGTTGAGCCCGGCAAAATCCACATGGTCGGCCACGAAACCTTGGTGGCTGGCAACTACCTGCCTGCTGTCGCCTCGGATGCTGCCATTGATGATTTCGCAGACCTACTGAAGCAGGGCGGGTGCAACGTCAGCCGTGTTCCTGATGTTGAACTAGTGCGTTGGCAAAAGCTCTTCTGGTAAGGAAGATACATAAACTCGAGTTTTCGAATTTGGTCCTGTGCATTGGCTCACTCGCATTTTTCAGGAACGGCTCCTTCTCCCCTGTGTGTGCTATCTCACGTATGAACACCACTGAGATCCTGAACAACCCACAGGCCATGGTGACGGTGAAGAAGCTGATGAACGAACTGATTGAAAGTGCCAACGCGATGGGTTACGAGTTTGACGCGGAGGCACAGATGCAGACTATGATTCAACGCACGCAGGAGACCGCGATGGACTACAAACCGTCGATGCTGCTCGACCTGGAGAGAGGTCAGCCCATGGAGGTTGCCGTTATCCTCGGCACGCCTCTCAAGCGCGCCAAGGCCAAGTGTCTGAACGTCCCGAGTCTGGAACTCATGCACGACCTTTGCAGCGCTATCAATGCCCATACCCTGAACCAGCGCAAGTAAAACTGCGCTCCTCGAAATAGACACGCTGCATGTTAGATTGTTTCTTTTGCTTGTTTATTAAGAAACCCCCGAATTTATCTTTGTATCTTTTATTTAACGTTGCATTATGTTCGATGGATAGAGATGCGCATGATGGGTTACACAGTGGCCTTTATCACGCACATGGTTGTAAATCTACAGCACTGTATACGAGGGTGTATCCGTCTTCTTTCTGACACGGGGTTTCCATGCCAGCAAGCGAAGGCCGAAACATATTGGGTATCATCTAACAGTGTTGGTCTTGGCACAACAGGTCAATGGACACTATCGTCGACGAGGATAGGCGCGAGAGCAGTCTTCCCGGAACTAAGCGGCCAAGTGATGTATTGTAGGACCAAAGCCTACAGATCCTGGGTTCAGATCGCACATAGGTACGGCGCATAAGCTCAGCCAAACAATTAATAGGACACCAGCAGTAAATCAACTCTCGCGTGGTAGAGTTTACATATTTTGATTACATGACGTATTCGCCACGAGGTATCATTTGTGAGTGTCAGACGCCCGGATTTGAGCAAACGCAGACATGATCTTGCGGCATTACACCTGCCCCTTATTTAGACTGCTCCATCATGCAATTGCCAAATCACGGGTTCCAGTTGTGCAGTGTCACGTTCTGTTTCTGTTTCCATGGTCGAAAAGGGAAAAAAAATCATTTACATGTGTGTGTATGGTACAAGCGAAGCAAAGGAGGAGAAATTGAGCAGCGGAAGGGGGTCATAAATGGGTAAAGAAAGAGGAAGAAAGAAAAGAAAGAAAAATATACACGGGTATTAAGCAATCTCCAAAACACGTTTCATACGCTCATAGACGGCAAAGCTAACGGCTACCATGGGCGTCACCTTAATGTAACCGATGCTTAGACCGACATAGAAGCCCTTGAAGCCCTTGGCACGGTACATATCCTTGACAGTGTCTGCAAAGCTGACAAACACGTCCGGCTTGAGCAGACCGCCGACTTGCATGCGTCGGCGGATGACCTCGAGCGGATAGCTGCTTGTTTGGGCGACGAGGCCGGCCAGGCCACCGCACGCGAGCTCGGCCCAGGTCTTCAAGACGGGGCGGTTCTTCTTATCGTATGTGT
Source organism: Syncephalastrum sp. PYS2702 (assembly GCA_023630325.1). Classification (NCBI taxonomy): domain Eukaryota; kingdom Fungi; phylum Mucoromycota; class Mucoromycetes; order Mucorales; family Syncephalastraceae; genus Syncephalastrum; species Syncephalastrum sp. PYS2702. Next base: position 45,163 of record JAMAMT010000123.1, read on the forward strand.
CTGGGACGCAGGCGTAGGACTGCTGGCGAAAGTAGTCGGTGGCGAGGTGGTGGGTCCAGAACGAGACACCGGCGTAGGGTATCATGCCAGCCAGCGTGGGCAAGAACCCGCGGTAGAAGTTGGCGATGCGCCAATGCCCGGCCGCAGCAGGTTCGCAGTAGATTTGGCGGGTCATGCTCAGCAAGCCGGGTCGTGTTTTACCCGGCTGCTTGACTTCGTAGGCCATGCGTACCCGAAGCAGGTCGAGCGGGTATGTAAACAGGACCGAGGTTACGCCCGCCAGCGACCCGGCGATGAACTGTCGCGCTGCGTCTTCTTTGGTGGGCATCAAGAGCTGCCATGCCAACAGAATGAGTCACTCGTGGTCTTTCTTTTCCATAGTATAGGGTTTGTTGCTATACTTACCACTCGGAATTGCTCATAGGCGACAAACTTGATAGCAGCATAAGGGAAGATGCGGACCAGGGTCGCTGAGTGGCCTTGGAAGAGACCGACCACGCCTGAGCTGTGCATGATATCACGGCCGGCCTTGAATACACCCGAAAAAGTACCTGCATACTTGTCAAATACGGGATTCCGCGCTTGAAACAGAATCTTGACTCGATCCAGCGGCGCAATTACGGTCTTGGCCTAGTGAAAACATAAGGTGAGCTGGTCTGTTTCCGAGTTCTTGTCAGGTGGCATGGGTCCTTACCATGCAGCCAGCAATGCCGCCGGCTAGACCAGATCGGACGACGTAGTCCCAGTTCTGCGTAGATCGTTGGCGAGCAGTGGAGGTCAGCCGCTGCTTAGTCGTGTTGGGTACCGAAGCCTCTTGGACGGCATGAGGCGACGATTGCATGGGGTCCAAAAAAACACAAGAACAAAAAAAATAAAAGATATTATCTCTTTCTCCCCCGCATTTTCTTGGGTGTGTTTGTGTCAGCGCTGAAAATGTTGTAATTCCATGTGATACTGAATAACACGTCCATCCAGCTTTCCCACGATCATAGCCATGTCAGGTACCCCTTTGTCATGCATCCTTCTGCATCTAGAAGCATGAGTATCCCCTTTTATACCTTCATGGTTATATCAGCGGTAACAAGAGAATTTAGGGGTATTAAATGGCAGTCTACAAAGCGATTTTGCATTATTCATCAACAGTAAGATTACAAAATTGTTATCAATGGCTTCAGACCCAGCTTATATAACAGCCAGAGGGGTTTGTCATACACAAAACGAACCCGTCTATTCAAGGGGAATCATGTCATCCGTCCTTTTCCATATCAATGTGTACTGTGGATAGAATGTACCAATGCAAGCTTTTTGTTTATACACCTTTTTTTCTTCTTCTTCTGTATATGTTCACGTCTACACGCATCTTTAGTTCTCCTCAGCCTCCAGCACCGTACCGCGCTTGATCTTGCCCCAACCAATAAGACGCCAGTGTCTCTCGATCTTTCGGGACAGAGCGACCTTGTCGCCCACTTCTGTACAGGTCGGACCGGTAAGGACGATCTTGGCCAGATCGGCCTTGACGCCGACGACACGGCCACCAGTCGAGACGGAACCAATGTTGACGAGGAGCAGCTCGCCCTTGGTGAGCTTGGAGACCTTGGCCTGTCGCTTGTCCTCGGTCTTGACACCCAGCAGACGGCGCAGCAAGAAGTAAGAGATTTCGAGTTCGGTGTAAATAGAAGGGAGCGTGCCTGGGTAGCCCAGGACTTGACCGACGAGGCGGTCACCACGGCAAAGGGTAGGATCCATCTGAGTACCAACACCTACGACACACCATGAGCAAACAAAGAACATCTCATCCTATCATGCATATCACAAAAAAGGATAGAAAATTACCAATTAAACCACCAGGAACAGCAAAGTCAAGCTTGTTCGTCTCGGCAGCCAAGGTGAGGATCTTGGAGAGAATCGGTCGTGCGCGGATCTTGCCCTCAGTGTCCTTGATGATGACGCCAGGCCGGACCTCAATCTCGTCACCGATCTTGAGGACACCCTTGAGGATAGAGCCACCCGCAACACCACCCTGGAGCTGGGTGACATCGGCACCGGGCTTGTTGATATCGAAGGAACGGATGACGATGAGGCGAGGGCTGGCGCTGAAGTCACGGACAGGGACGGGGATCTTCTTTGTAATGTACTCGTTGATGGCGTCAATGTTGTACTTGAGCTGTGCAGAGATGGGGATGACGGGCGCACCGTCAGCAACCGTGCCCTTGACGAAGGCCAGGATATCGTCGTGCTGCTCCTGCGCGGCCTTCTCTTTGACGAGATCGACCTTGTTCTGCAGGATAATGACGTGCTTGAGCTTCATAATTTCGATGGCAGCCAGATGCTCCGAGGTCTGTGGCTGCGGGCAGGATTCGTTGCCGGCGATCAAGAGGAGGGCGGCATCCATGACAGCGGCACCGGACAACATGGTCGTCATGAGAATGTCGTGACCTGGGCAATCGACAAAGGAGACGTGTCGAACGAGCTTCATGCGGCCACCACAGCCTGCTCGCTCACAGAGCGGATTGTCCTCTTTTGATGAACCGTACGAGCGGTAGCAGCCCGGGCGAGGGCACTCCTCGTTCTCGCACTTGTAGATCTTTGCGTTGGCGTAACCGAGCTTAATCGTAATATTACGCTCCATTTCGTTTTTGAATCGAACCGTCTATCGAAGTATGTGTTATCGACACGCGTCTTCCTCACTGAGATGGAATGAATATACCTGGACACCCGAAATGGCCTTGACGACGGTAGATTTACCGTGGGCTACGTGGCCAATGGTGCCTTTTTTTAATGGAGATTAGAGCGATGGTATAACGTATATTATAGCTGAGATGTACCAATGTTGATAGTAGCCTGCTTTGAGATGACCTCAGGCGACAGAGGAGTAAGCTTGGTGACATCAATGTCGACCTTGGGTGTCTCTTCTGACACTGCCATGATTTACTGGTTCTTTAGGGAAGGTTATACAACTCTTCACCAAAAAATTTGTTGCTTGACCTCACTGCGGCACAGCGTGACTGTGTTAACATAACCATAACCATACACATACACACACATGGATAGATCTGTCATGAATAGTGTCTGTATACGCTGCTGGCTCACTCCTTGGCACTGATCCATATGAAGCGTACTAAAATAGACTCGTTTGGCATATATGTTAAGGCCAATGCCCACTTAAAAATAGGCGAACAATGAAGACGTTATGACTCATGTTTCTGATACAATACAATCCATGTATTATCCATTGCTGCGGCAGGAAGAAGACCAGATGACAGACTGTTTACGACAGCTGCGGATGATGACTCACCACTACTACGACCGGTCATACTCCTTTTGCTTTTAACGGTTGAGAAGACAACGCACACACACACACACATATATATAAGAAGCGGAAAAAGTGGGATTATTTCGTTTCGAACTTTTTGAGGAACCGCACTCACATCAAGAACAATTTTTTTTTTCTTTTTCCCAGTAACCTTATCGTAAAATGCTTGACATCAATTTGCTTTTGGAGGATCGCGGTGGTAACCCCGAGGCTGTGCGTGAGTCGCAGCGCAGACGTGGTGCTCCCGTCGAAATTGTCGACGAGATCATTGCGTTGTACAAGGAATGGGTCAAAGGTACAATCATTGCGCGCGCGTAGACCATGAGAAGTGGAAGGGAAGCCTAACCCCATCTGTCCAGTGTCCTTCCAGAGCGATCAGAAGAACAAGGAAATCAACGCCATCCAAAAGGAGATTGGCAAAAAGTTCAAGGCCAAGGAGGACGCTTCTGCGCTGCTCGAGCAAAAGGCTCAGCTCCAAAAGGAGAAGGAGCAGTTCATGGTCGAGAGCAAGGAACAAGAGGCTGTCTGGCGCCAGAAGCTCGGCACCCTCGGCAACATTGTCCACGCTTCCGTACCTACCTCCATGGATGAGGTAATAGAAATACTGTGAAATGCAACCACGGTGTGCTCAACAATGATTGCATTAGGACAACAACGAGGTGATCCGCACGTACAATCACAACGGCATCGAGCCCGTGAAGCGCACGGATATTCTGTCTCACCACGAAGTGCTTGCCCGTCTCGATGGCTATGATCAGGAGCGTGGTGCGAACGTGGCGGGTCACCGTGGTTACTTCTTGACCGGCGTCGGCGTTGATCTGAACCTGGCCATGATCAACTACGGTCTCTCTTTCCTCGCCCGCCGTGACTACAAGAAGCTCATGACCCCCTTCTTCATGCGCAAGGAGATGATGGCCAAGACCGCCCAGCTCAGCCAGTTTGACGAAGAGCTTTACAAGGTCTCGGGCGACGGTGACGACAAGTATCTCATTGCCACCTCGGAACAACCCATCTCGGCCTTCCACGCCAATGAGTGGTTCGAGAAGCCCGCCGAGCAGCTGCCCATCAAGTAAGTATTCATAGGAGGCGATGTGTAAGGTACGGCGGTGACTTACCTATATGATGTGTTATAGGTACGCCGGTTACTCGACCTGTTTCCGCAAGGAGGCTGGCGCGCACGGCAAGGATACCTGGGGCATCTTCCGTGTCCATCAATTCGAAAAGATTGAGCAATTTGTATTGACAGACCCCGAGAAGTCCTGGGACATGTTCAACGAGATGATCGGCCATTCCGAAGACTTCTTCCAGTCTCTCGGTCTCTCCTACCGCGTCGTGGCCATCGTCTCGGGTGCGCTCAACAACGCAGCTGCCAAGAAGTACGATCTGGAGGCGTGGTTCCCCTTCCAGGGCGAGTACAAGGAGCTCGTCTCGTGCTCCAACTGCACTGACTACCAGTCGCGTCGCCTCGAGATCCGTTGCGGCGTCAAGAAGATGTCGGACCGCGAAAAGAAATACGTCCATTGCCTCAACTCGACGCTGTGTGCGACCGAGCGTGCCATTTGCGGTATCCTCGAAAACTGGCAGCGTGAAGATGGTCTAGAGGTGCCCCCGCCGCTCGTGCCATACATGGATGGCCGCACCTTTATCCCCTACGTCAAGCCTCTCGCCACCACCGCCAAGCCCGGCAAGAAATAATCCTTTTTTCTTTCTACCCTCTATCACCCCTCATTGCCGTTTTTGGTTAAAGTGAAAAGAAAAATGTACGCATAAAGTATTTCTCCGTTCGTCCATTTGTTGTTCATAGACATACATCAACTCCCTTTTTTTTCATATTTTTATTTTTCTATCCTTGTGAGCATCATATGCAGCTTGTTGTGCGCAATGGCGAGATCCTAAAGAGAGAAAGAAAGAACAATTTTAGAAGGAGAAGAAAAAAGGAAACGCTAAAAGGAAGCGGGACCCCTCCCCACGTACAGTGGAAAGCTCGACTTCGCTTTGATGCTGGTACGGATCAGTTTCACCATTCAACGTGTCCAGATGCTGAATGTCAGAGAAGAGGTCGTCCACGTTCGCTAGGCGTCTCTGCAACCTTCGTACATCTTCTTCGCTGTAGAAGTTCATTTCAGAGAGGCGGTCTGTGTCTTCGACGATGGTATCCAGCTGGTTATGCACGTCATCTTTCAAGTGTGGGTTAGTCGTCGTTCGCTCCATTCTCCTGTTCTTTCCGCGTACTTATGTCAGCACGCATGCTCAAAGCTCTCGTTTTTAAAAAGAAATAGAATAGAATAGATAACAAAGAGTGTATTGAACTTGGGAGGGGTTTGTTGGATGGATGTTATGATTTGTAGAGAGTAAAATTGCAGGGGTCACGAGAACCAATGCGTTCATGCATGAATGAGAGAACGTCTACTTCTTATTGCGAATATACCAAGGCTCTGCTTCACGCATTTGCGGGCCATACATGTGCACCAATGGGATGCACACACAGTACGTGACGAGGCACATCAAAGCGCCCAAAGTGCTTTTGATAAAAGAAGGGTGAGAAACTCATCAATACACATGCTATTGACTGCGACGGCTACTTACTAGGTCCAGCCGTCGCCCAAACCGGCTCGTATTTGCACAGAGAGTATCGACAGGATCATAGAGACTACGTTTCGCGTAAAGTTGCTGACTCCTACCGCTATTTAAAAGGCAATCAGCTTCCCATACTTCCGCAACTGTTTTGAGCATACCTGAAGCCGATATGCTGAGAAAAGACTCAACGAGGTAAGTGGTGCCAGTCGTGATGGTGTACATGGAACCGAACGTAGCTGAGATATATGTTAGATAACACACACACGCATGCACGCATGCACGTACGCACGTACGCACAAAATCATATCGGCAAGACCGCCTTCGGGACTTACCAAGGCAATAGCCGACGAGGGGCGGGAACCAATGAATATGGAAATGCTGAAGCCAGCCATACAAAATGAAGCCGATCACAATAAAGGGAATACCGAAATACATGGGAACCAAGCGATCCTCTTTGGTGACCTCGCCTTTTCGCTTCAAATGCCAGCGATAAACGCGGTCTGAGACGAGACCTGCCACGATGCTGCCACTGCAGTTGCCTACACCACCGGTGAGGTAGAGCAAACCGATCGAGGCCGTATTCAAGCCGTAAAGGTTGCTATATGTCTCGGGCAAAATCGTGACAAGACAGTAGAACCATCCGAATGCGGTACTTATAGGTAAGCAGATGCAAAACACTTGCGGGAGTAAAAGCAGCTTGAGACTTGTGAACTAACAATTAACGGAAAACAGAGTCAGCACACAAAAGTCCAAGTTATGCTGCATGTCTTACCGGATTAAATTTGAGCCGCTGAAGGCGGCCGCGGATCGTCTTGTGACCCTGTTTTTCATAGAGTGCCTCTTCCGGACGGTAGAGCGTCTCACGTAAAAATAAGACATTGGCAATGAATATGACGCCGCCAATGATGGTGCACAGATAGAAAATCCAGCGCCAGCCGAGGTACTGTGCTATGTAGCCACCGATCAGGGGTGCAAAAGCAGGCCCGATAATGGTACTGATGTGGGGAAAGGAAGATGTGAGTGACGACTATGACTGTAACAACTTCGCCTCTATTTCTCTCTTACGCAAGCATGAAGATACTCATCGCGCGACCACGCTCTTGAGGTGAGAAGAGATCCGCGACACTACCACCACCGACGGCCATGCCTGCAGAGGATGCAATGCCTTGAAGGACGCGAAAGGCAAAAAATAATCCAAGATTGGAAGCAATGCCACAAATAATGGTGAATACGACATAAAATGCCATCGATGTAATATATACCCATCTTAAAAGTGTCAGTATCTGATTGTGATGATAATGATTTTTTTTGGCAAACAACTTACCTTCTCCCAATCCGCTCGCTTAAGGGTGCCCAGAATAGCGGCTGGAAGAAAGCAAATAAAAGAAAGATGTGTCAGGGCAAGGGTATGCTACGTATGACAAAAGTTAAATGGACCACTGAGGCTTACCGCGATACCGATCGCGAGGACGAACAACGCGATAGTGGCATTGATCATCTATTAGTGCGGGTGTTTCACCGTGTGGTATCGTATACTGTCAGTCTTGCCGTGTTGATTTTATGCTGGCTTACAGTCAGGTTTGTATCAAAGTACAAGCGGAGGTCGTTCGTCGCAGGCATCTTCATATTATATATCAGTCCTATCCTTGTTTTTCCACTTTTCACCTACATAGACCGCCGACGAGAAGTAGCCCACAAAAGCATTCATGAACACAACGCAAAAATTCGTCCATTTCTTTGCCTTGCTCCAATTCTATACACATAGATATGCAATGACAATCAACATTCAATCCCCTCCTTCCTTTCCGAGTGGTACCTGAGGGTTTTTCAGATCCACCTCGTGGGCCGTCTTAATGGATTCTTCCTCCTCCACTATGGAAGAATGCTTCTCCACAGGTGCCGTATCAGAAGCTGTCATGACAGGTAAAACCAAAAAAAAAAAAAAAAAAAAAAAAAAGAAAGATGTGAAAAAAAAAAGTTAAGTGAAACAGATGCGAGCTTTAGTCCTTTTTGTTGCTCGGGCTTGCAGCTCCGCGCAGATCACGTCGCGAGGAAGGTCGGGTCAAGTTGAGTCCGATCCAGGCCTGTGATTGGCTCATCCAACCAGTTTCACCATTCTGGCTATGGAATTGCTCACCGTCATTGAAGCCAGGTTGGGGTCTACGAGGACCAGAGTGGCGAAACCACTGTGTCATATGGCGCAAGAAAGATGGACCTATCCATGCATCTCATCATTCTGTATATTTGCTATACCCAATAATAAATCATGTGAAATATATGATGTAGAGCATATATGCTATATTTTCATGGGTGCTTTCACGAGACGATATATTATCTTTCTTTCTGTCCATGAGTGCATACTCTAATGAGGATTTCGCAGTCTAGCGAACGAGACACGCAAATCGGCGATTTATCATTGCTGGCTGACAGGCTTCTCGGTAAGATCAAAGTTCCCCTCCTGGCGCTTCCAATTTTGTTTTTTCTGGGGTCACAGATGTTTTTTAATCGACTGTCCCCCTGTGTGACGATGACATGCACGGAAATTGAGATTACCCGGCAATGGATTTCACGTCTTCCCGCATCCAGATGCAGAAATTGGGTCGTTACTGTAGAAATAGTAATGCCTTAGATATGAGGAATAATAGATTTAACGATTCAACGAAAAAAATTATGTACTGATTCAGAAGTACTATGGATACAAAATGACATTATGGGGAATGAAAAGGGAAAAAAATGCAAATGGAGAGAGAATGCTTGCTGTTGCCGTGATTGCGTCGATTTAATGCTTGCGCGTGTACCACGGCTCGGCTGCACGCATGCGTGCGCCGTAGATATGTACCAGTGGGATGCAGACGACGTAAAAAGCGAGGCACATCAATGCTGCTAGAGTGCTATAGCCAAAAAAGAAAAAGGTTTGTTAGACCATCCGCCCGATAAATGCGCACTGCACCGGAAAACTTACTATGCCCAGCCGGGTCCCATGCTGCCGACGATTTCGGCTGACAGCAATGACAGAATCATAGCACATAGGTTACGTGTAAAGTTACTGGCGCTGACAGCTAAATATTTTTTCCACGCATGAATGAGCCGCTGGACTTTTTCTCCCGTAGCTTTTTCTGCAACGTACCTGAAGCCGAGATTTTCAAAAATGATTCCACAAGATAGGTTGTCGCTGTAGTGATGGTGTACATCAGACCCAGCGAAGCTACAATCATGGGTAAGTTTATCACGATATGTTCAAAGTATGGAAACAAAGCAGCTTACTCAAAAAGAGACCCACCATGGGCGGGAACCAATGGACATGGGCGTGCAGGAGCCAGCCATAGATCAAGAAGCCAGCCACCAAGGGCGGGATGCCGAGATAGAGCGGAACCAATCGGTCCTCAGGTGTGACCTGACCATTCTTGCGCTTCAACTGCCAGTGACGGAACCGATCCGATAAAATTCCACCAAGCACGCTGCCGGCGCAATTGCCGACACCGCTCGTCAGATAGAGCAAACCAATCGATCCGGTGCTGAAGCCGTAAAGCGAGCTGTAGGTCTCAGGAAGACTCGTCACCAAGCAGTAGTACCAGCCAAACAGGACGCTCATGGGAAGACAGGCGAGTAGCACTTGCGGCAAGAGCAGTAGCTTGAGACCGACAAACTGAAGATCGATTCCCATGTCAGCAACCTGCCAACATTCTTTCCACACAAATACTTACTGGATTGAATTTAAGTCGGGCCAGGCGCTCGCGGATCGACTTGTTTTTCTCTTGGTCTTCTTGTTGGGGTCGGTGCAAAGTCTCGCGCATAAACAAGAGATTAGCAATCAAAATGACGCCGCCAATCATGGTGGAGAGATAAAAGATCCAGCGCCAGCCGAGGTATTGGTCGACATAGCCGCCCACCAAGGGCGAAAACGCAGGGCCAATGATGGTTCTAATACCGGTCCGGTCAGCATCACAGAGAAGGTTCATCTGCCTTTTTGTTGTTTCTCGTTTTTACTACTTACGCAAGCATAAAAAGGCTCATGGCCTTACCTCGTTCATGAGGCAAGAATAAATCGGCGACGGTACCACCTGCGACCGCCATGCCTCCCGACGAGGCGATGCCTTGCAGCACACGGAAGGCAAAAAAGACACCGAGATTAGGTGCGACGGCACAAATGATAGTAAAGATGACATATAGCGTCATGCACGTAATATAGACCGGCCTAAGAAAATAATTCATCATAAGCGTCGGATGTCGGTCAGATCGATATGTTCTTACTTTCTTCCAATACGTTCGCTCAATGGCGCCCAGAACAGCGGCTAACGAAAAGGAAAAGTAAAAATTAGTTCCCCTATCCATCCCTTATCTAAACTATGTGTCTTGCGTACCGCGATACCGATGACGAGGATGAAGAGGGCAATCGTAGCATTAATCATGGTTTGATTGGTATTGAAATAAACGAGCAAGTCACCCACAGCTGGGATCTGATACAGGCATAAGATGGTCTTTTTTTTTTTTTGTAGATAAACTCGGCTTACATAGACAGCGGATGAAAAGAAACCGATAAACGCGTTCAGAACGCCGATCAAAAAAGTGGTCCATCGCTTTGTAGCGCTCCAATTCTGCAAATACAAAGATCAGTTACTCATCCAAACGCATCCACTTCTCTTGCTCGATTTGTTACCTGTGGATGGGTGGGATCAGGATTGCGAAGGGTAGATGTGTTGGCTGCGGTGGGTGTCTTTTCTAAATCTTTTTCTTCTTCTCTATGGGACGTGCGACCATCGAGCGTTTCGGTATCGTACTGGTCAATCGTGATCGGATCTGGCTCGCTGCTTTTTGGAGAGGACATTGTATTGCCTGGATGAAAAAAATGGTGATGAAAAGAAAAAAAAAGGGAATAGAGTTGTGATCTGGTCCTGTCGTTTATATGTCTCTTGGGTGGGCTGTATCACCCGGGTCAATCTAGCTCCGCGCTGGACCAAACAACAGCGGATCAAATAGGCCCGATACTCACGGTAAATACGTTGGCCGATCCCCCGCTCTCCATGCAATGAAACTGGGTTTGCTTAATAAGTTATCGCATTGTTGGATTCAAACCTACGCCACCGCTGCTGAGCAGAACCATGTGCCTACCACAGACAATGGTATTGAATCGCGCAAGATAAGTTATCCTGATCTGCCTTGACACAGGGCTGCTATCTTGATATTCAGACATGGACGTGCTTTGTCACTTCTCAAAAAATGAACACACTGTGACAATTAACTTTTCATACTTAATTTTTTATTCAGGGAACCAGGATACAATGGGTATGTGTGTTCTTTACTCCAGGGGCATAGCTCCTAATATGCTAACACACCGCTACGTGATCTTGCTTGCCTGAATGATGGCTAATAGCATACATTTTTCGATGCTCGGAAAACATGTTAAATTGATCAATCGAAGTATGACTAATCAGATCAAGAAGCACGGCACCCAATTTTAACCCCGCATAAGGACCTATTGGATTTGATCACACTGAAACAAGTCGAATATCAAAATGTAAGAAGACGACTACATTAAAGCACCGGTGTACGTCCAAGCGATATATTAAAGAGTTAAAGATATTTATACGAGTGGCTTAAGTGCTCTTTTACACAAAAGATTCAGACAAGTGCGTAAACGATGACTGTAATTCTGCCTTTGATGTGGGTTCACTTTTACCCGTGGATGGTTTTATCAGGATTTCACCGCTGTGCCGCGCAAAGGTTATCAGCATCGTCTCAATACAACCGAACGCGGGTTGTTTACAGCTACATTGCCATCGTTTTCATGAGACATGTTATTTCTTATAGACTTACTTCTGTACTATCATTACTGGCTAAACGTGTATCCGTTGACGACTGTAGCCACCTGAAAGGGAAGGGAATACCAATGAGGTTCTCAAAGTTCATTTTGAGTTGTACTGTGACACAAAGCTACGCATGCATAATCATGTCACATTACTCATAAACTCGATTGTGATCCATATCCTCTCGTTGAATATTTCTTTAGGCGGCCGATCCGGCAGTTTGCAGAGGTAATCTGTGTATGAATTATCATTGAAGAGTACGACTCAAGTAGTATAGAATGGGCCGTAAAGAGTTTCGCTGGATGTCTCACGATGATTATCACTTGAAAAGTTACAACGAAGATTATTAACTTGCTAGCGCCGGGACCCATGTGGCGCCCTCGTTTGGACATTGCAGACCTGCTAAAAAAAGATGTCACTCTCCACCGAGATGACGACGACAAGGCGGTCGCCATGACAGTAGTCGCTTTTTTTTGCGAAAGAAACAACGGGCAACATCATGGACCAGGACCTCTGCCCAATCCATACTATGACCTGGTTTCTAAGACAAACGGAGAGCCATCGTCCAACGGTTATCCTAACATAGCCTCTTCGCCAAGGACACCATACCTTCACCAGATTGGATCCGGCCCGCAGAAGCGGCTGTAGCCACTTGGATAGAGGGGAGTATGGCAACAGTAGGAATAGATGAGGCCATCTGTAAGGCATATTCAACATACGCCGCTGCAAGTACTGCGGCGTTCATGGCTGGTTAACCCATTAGCACGGTGAAGCGACACGCGAATTGAAGTCTGCGCAGGAGCATCTTTGAGAAATGCTATTTCCGATCACCCAGTCAACATAAGGAAGGCGCCGAGATTGTTAGCGACAGCGAAATACAACCACAAAGTTGCCGAGTCTAAGAACGTAGGGTCCCGCCCAGACGCATGCATCACTTCGTAAGCAATAAACCCATCCCTCCTATTAAGACACACTACAAAGCGCGGGCCTGGGAGGTGCTAAGGAGTATCCATATGATAGAAGCTTATTCATATATTACGACAAATAAAGCGTGGCTTGGAGGAAATAACTCGCATCCTCAGACTTCGTTTCGGCAACTTTATGATTTTGCGCCAGTCTAAGTTGAACGAGGGTGGTGAAAAAAAGGTGGTGTTGCGGAATAAGTTTGTGTGAGCACCAGTCAAACCACAAAATATGTATTCAACGTGTACGTAAGAAGAGACAAGAGAAAAAAAATAAAAAAGAATTATGAAGAGAATCAAAGAGGAATACTCATCTCTTGATATGCAAGTTGAGAGAATAAAATAGGAGGGACGGTACGTCCCTTATGTGTCTAAAAGAAATAAACGGGACGGCTTATGTTGTCGGTGGAGTAGGCGATTCCAATGGAGGCAAAGGATAAGTAAGCTTTAAAGTAGCTTTGTGTTTGTAGATCTGCAATTGACTATTGATTTAAGACAAAAAAAACCTATTCGGGTATTTATACCATTAGGATGGGAACAAAACGGGCTAAAGTGTTGGGTTGCTGAGTTTTATACATGTTGATAGCCAAGTTTTGACTGCACTGAAGGTCAAGGTCGAATTCGGCTAGTAGCTATATGAGGATAGATACTATTATATATGTCGCAATGAGCACCAGCAAAGCTTATAAATGTGGCTTTGCAAAGATAAGAAAAGAAAAAGGGTAAAACTAAGCTATATGTGAGCTTGTGAAAGAAAATAGGTGAAGTGTCAAAGAGGTGATATGGAAGAGGTCCGGAAGCGGAGAAATAAATCAAAGGGACAGAATTTGTCAAAAAAGGTTTCGCAATGTCGAAATGGCGAAGTTGCAACTTGGTGTTTTCGGTGGTGACTTGCAATGAGAACCAACGGAGACGTATGACTGAGCGCGGCTTTGGCGCAAAAAGGTATCAGAGAGTATGTAAAGATAGTCTGAAAGTAAAATCGAAATAAGGTCTGAATTTATTCGTTGGGCCAAAACTGAAGCCTATATATACTAATGGGTAAAAAATATGGTACTGCAGTATGGGTTAAGAAATAAGAGAAGGAGAGTGAGAAAAATAAAAAGACCGATAAAAAAGAATGATGGTCTGTAAAAAAATAAAGAGGTCTGTAGAAAAGTACGATGGTACGTAGAAAAGTACAAAGGTACGTAAATTAAACTAGGAAAGGGGTGAAAAAAGTAAAAAAAAAAAAGGGGGTGAAGAGAGAAAGAAGTGTGTGTAAAATTAAGGGAAAAAAATGTGGAGTCGGATTACACACCCTACACCACTTGCCATCTTTCCAGTGGCCACTTGCCATCTTCCATTGGCCACTTGCCATTTTTTATTTTTCTTTTCACTTCAGTTTGTGTGAATTGACGCAACTGGGATTGTTTCGCTATGACAGGCACGTTCGGCGCGACGATCTTCACAATCACCTGATCTGATAATTCTCCGTTCCCCGTTGTGACTTCAGCGTCTTTTTCAGCTGAGGTAGCCGCTTGCTCAATCTATGGGCTTCCGGTTACAAACGAAAACAAAACGATTGCAATGAAACGTCTGGAAACTGCTGGACTGGAGCCCGTCATTCTCAAGAAAGGTGACCCAGAAGTGGCGTTCCCCATGTCAACGCTTAAAATCGATATGGAACCATGGCGCTTTCGAAGATTGGTTGTAGAAGCGCCGGCAACCCTCATCGTGCATATGACATCAGATGACCGCAACAGCGTGGACGGCGACAACGACTCGGATGACAGCAGCTCGGTGGATAGCAGCACACACAGTGTTGGCTCGGAAGACAATGACTCGAATGGCATTGCTTCACACAAGCTTAAGAAACCCATGGGCATCCACAAGCGTGCGAAGGTCTTGACGTCTTGTCTTGCATTTTCCTGGAACAATCCATCGACGAAGTGACAGAGAAAAAATTCCTGAGCGAAGATCAAGTCTTTGATATCTTTGCGACGCACTTTCCCGGTACGACTTTGACAGCTCATGCGATCGCCGAATACATGTCCAAGGATGGACGCTGGGGCTCAACCAAACGCAAGCAAGTGGACAAAGAACGCAAATGCGGCCGATGGTACAACGTCCTTTTGGAAAAGTACAGAGGTAAAACTTTTTCTGGCTAGGTATGTGGTATTCATTCCTTTTGTAGACGTCTCTTGGCATAGTGTTGAAAATGTGGTGCAGTTTCGACGCGTGGTGAGAGATACGCGACCATCTATCTGTACACTTGGGTATGCAAGGAAGTCAAATACCAAGGAAACAGTTGGGGCAAAAATCAAATCCATGGAGGCGCAAGCTGTCAAGCTGAAAACGAAGCTGCTGTGTGAGTTCGTCTACGGCTCAATGGACACGCCGGCTGGCAGTTGTCTCGAAACACGAGACAAAAAGAAAGCCAAGCAGGCCTTTGCCAACGTTGGCGGTGGGATGCAAGGTATTACACTTCGAGGTCTGCTTACTGAATGGGTTTCCTAAGTTCTCCGTTTTAATTGCGAACAAATATAAAATTTTTTGACAGCTAATCTAGTTACTACATCTTTCCTTCGTTCGCGAACTGATTTGCACCGGATATCACCGTCACTCAATTCACGTATGGATGCTGAAGTTCCTGTCGAAACCCTGTTGGCTCGCATCGCTCTCTTGGAAGAGCAGATGGCTTCCAATGCCACCGTCACCGAGCAGATCGCTTCCCAGGCCGCCCTCACCGCTGACCCGAACGTCACTGTTCGTCACGCCGGGGCCGACTTCACCCCTCCCCCCGAGGTGTTGGCTGCCTTTCCTGGCATGGAAGACGACTTCTTCAGGGCGAAACTCGACGATACCGAACGTCGCAAGTTCCTTTTCGACTGCCCCAAGAACTCGGTGTGCCAATACGAGCCCCCCACGCTCAACCGAGTTCCCCATTTGGCCGAAGCTACTCGGAAGGCAGACCAGCAGCTTCGCGAGGTGCAGTATCGCCTTTCAGGCCTTACTCGCCCCGTGGACTGGTTTGCCTACCAGTCCAGCCTCGGCACCTGGACCCACGACCAGCTTCTGGCCCATTCCCAGTCGCTGGCTCGCAACATTCGGGCTCTTCTCGCTGATGTGGCCTCCTACATCACCGACCTTCGTGTGGCAGGTCTTCTCGGGGGTATCGATGCCCACCGCCCGGCTGAAAATCCCTTGGTCCCAACGGACGATTTGCTCGAGCAGCTCCGGCTCGCTCGCAGCCTTCAAGAAGTTGCCCAGCCTGCCCGCAAGCCCGCCAATGGCAAGCGCAAAGGGGCCCGACCCCAAAGGCGCTCCCATGCTCCTCCCGCCGCCGCACACCAATCATCCTCAAGCGGCCCTACGTCGACCCCAATATTGGACAATGCACTTTAAGGAAGCCTGCGTTGAAATGAAGGTAAGTAAATAATTCAATTGTCAGAGCTCAAGGATATGTATCTAATTGGTGTGTTTACAAAGATTAAAGATCAAAGCATTGGCTTGATCGATTGGGATGCCATTGCCAAACAAGTAAAGGAA
Organism: Syncephalastrum sp. PYS2702; assembly: GCA_023630325.1. Lineage (NCBI taxonomy): Eukaryota > Fungi > Mucoromycota > Mucoromycetes > Mucorales > Syncephalastraceae > Syncephalastrum > Syncephalastrum sp. PYS2702. The sequence continues at coordinate 61,350 of JAMAMT010000123.1, forward strand.
CGCCAACGGGTCGAATTGGTTCAGCGATCATCAGAATACATTGCAGACACTGTCGTTCAAAAGGGCGTGGAAATCGCCAAGGTAATCCTTGTCTTTCTGTTCCTGAATGATTTACAAAATATCATATTATAGAATGCCGTGACCTTTCCAGACCCATTGTCCGACAATGATGATGATAATGAGGACAATCCTAACTACCTGGTTATCCGGGCAAAGATTCGCAATCGACGCAGGCACCTAACAGAATCAGAAGCAGCAGCAGCAAAAGAAACTGAGTAAGGAAATACATTGAAGAACAAAGGGCGTATTGATTTGATTCTATTTTTTCAATGGCTGTTAGTCTTCTACGCCATGGAATCCTTGATCTTGTTGCTTCAGAAAGGAAGGCACCCAACCCCACCATGATCTGCCTGGGCGAGTACGCAGATAGTGTTAAGAGACATACCAAGGCTATGTACACCGTGAACCCTGAAGACACGTTTATGGATGCAACACCTGCCACTGCCAAGGCTTTTATCGCAAGAATCATCCGTGGTAAAGTCACCGGTGATGCACTGAAAGGGGCTCTCAAGATTGCGAAGGAAAATACTCCAGTCGAAGGTTGGCAACATTCCATCATCAAGATTGCCACCGTGTAGTATGTGATTTTTTTATTATCAAAAGAAGAGCATAAGTTTGATTATTTACCAGTCATTCTTTACTAGTGCCAAACAACTCAATGACGATGCCAATGCCTTGGAAAGCTGCCAAACCGAGTACAATTATGTTATCACTTTCTTATACCCTATGATACAACGTATTTTGCGTCTGTGTCCTTCCTTTGGTGCAATGTGGTGAGTGTTATGCTTACAATACATTTCATAGGCAGCATCGTTCTGAACATCATTTTGGTCTAACAATAGGGGGGAAGCTTCTCTGGTCGCATCCAAGAAAATGGGAAATCGAAAGCTTGCAGACAACGACCGTCGACATCGTGGTGCAAGCATTGATGCTATTATTACTCATCTTGCAACCAGCCTGGAAGTAGGCATTGTCGAGGTCAGCGGTCCACCAACCATGCCATGCCATTCGCACTTTATTGATGATCGAGAAAAAATCGCCATCAACCTCAAAAAGATCATGAAGCGTATTCTTGCCATCTATACCACCGCTAACTTCAACATCCTGGCCAAGATCATGCCCATTGGAATTCAGGTCTATGATCATCAACTGTTCATTTACGTGTTGACCATGCCATCGTATGATGTGTTTGCATTCAGTAAGATGGCTCAAGTGTCTCTGCCTGTTCAACCGCACAACGCTGCCAAGGATTTATCAACTCTTGTTGCCACCTTGTGGAAGGTTGCAATCCATCTGAACATTGTTGCCTCCCACCTACTTGAAGGCGCAGTTGATTTTGATTCACATGACAGCCTCACGATCACTGATATCAGCTCTGCGGAGTGCTCACCAAGAAAAACCAAGAAACAGAAGTCCTCGTCGACTTGAACCATTCTTGATCATCCCCCTCCCTCTCACATTACCTACCTGTTTTAAGATCATTGTACAGATGTCCTTTATAAATACCTCTACTACATCTGTTTTCAATAAATCTCAATGCCACCCTTTATAATACGAGCTTCGTTAATCTGAGGCTTCGATTTGAGAATGATCTCATACTCATCCAACGTCATAAGAACATCTACTGTTCCCTCAATTTCATCGGTAGAGTCTGTATCCATTGGAATGGCCCCTTGTTCATAATCAATCTGTCCCTGGCCATTTTCATATGCAAACTGAAAGGACATTGTGTAATGAAAAAAAAAAAAGCGCAAAAATCTTTGAACAGTTCCGTAAATTTGATGGGTGCAACTGCGCGAAGAAAATTCTGTGGACCCGCCAATTTTGTTCCTGGCAATCCGCCAAATTTAGCATTTGATTCGCGCACATTTTTTCTCGAAGCCGCCATTGGTTCTGGGACACACTGTATCTCGTAGTCTTTGTTCGTGAGAATCCACACTGAAAAATGGCAAGTGGCCAATGGAAAATGGCAAGTGACCCGCTGAAAAATGGCATCTTCGCAAAAGCGGGCTGTCTATATGAAGACTGAATCTTGGGAATACCAATGTTTTGCCGCAACACAAATGTAAAACGTGTGTGGATTTGAAGATTTGCTTTATCACCTGGCGGGAAGACATGGTGCATTCTTTGCCGAGTTTCGACCAGGAAAAAGCGAATGTGGGGTATTCTATATTCGTCGAACGGTGCGACTTGGCAGCTTCGACTTCGGTAAATCATCAGCTGGACATACACAGTTGAAGGGCTGTTCTGAGACTTTCGCTCCAAGAAAGCATCGCATGAAAATATAAAAGCAATCACTATGACACATACAAGTATTTTTCCTATGTTCTATGCTTATGATTCCAGATAATATTCATGCTATGCCCAGTCTCCGCCTCACATCTACCTTACTCATTGCCCTTACGTAAGCGTCCCTTGACTAAAATTGTGCCGTATGTTATTGCCGCATATAAAATTTAAAAAGTCATACGCGTTACATAATCGTGCGACGAAAGGAGATATCTGCATGCAATCTGCATGCAATCTGCATGGATGACTGTATTTCTTCCCACAGGTACTGCATATTGAATGAATGTATTGATAGCGGTGTCAGGCGACCATGAGCTCAAAGACAGCAATGCAGGAGCACCATGATAATTAAATACCCAAGGTGCCTGTTTGTCTAAGGAGTAGCTGTATATTAGATGATTATGAAAATACCAGATATACGACACCAATGAGCATTTGGGCAAGGATCTCTCGTGTTCGAAATGCAGCCCGGCATAACTATTTTGATCTGCATTTTCCCGCCCTTCTTTCGTTACAGTATACAACATCTAGTCCCTTAACGAGCTCCGCTCCCTGCGATCCTTATGACCCTTCGATTTTTCGCAAAAACAGAAATGATTACATACGTCATGTCAAGCGTGACCGATCCTTCACCCTCTAAGTACTACGCCTGATAACATAGATAGACAAAGATGGAAAAGTGATAGAAAAGAAGCGACGGGTGGGGTGGGGTGGGATGGGGGAAGAACGGCAGCAAGTGAGGTGGTGCAAAGAAAAAAAAACTTTTTTTTTCAAGGCGGCACACGCACAGGAAGGGGATTCAAAATATTTTTTAATCACTCACACATCGACAAGGGATGGCTCTATTTATCCGCTCCACCATCCATTACCCACTGCAACGACGCACGCATGCGAATCTAAAAGAGATATTGAAATGAAACGTGTCCCTGTTTCCGGTGGAACCCTGGAACAGCTGCTCTCCATTGGTTCGCCGCTTATTTTGGGCTACGGTATACGAAATTCTAGTAAATGATCATCCAGAGGTCAGGCGCATGCAACCTTGCGTCATCGGGTGAAAGAAAAGGAAACGCTGTGTCCACACTGACGAGACGAGAACGACTCGCTCATTCGAAACACCGCGCGCCAAGACAAAAATAAAAGTACACAGCTTGACACTATGACGATGAAGTCATAAATAAAGCGAACATGCGCAAGACTTCTTGGTGGAGTATAGAGTGTGGAGAAACAAATGAAAAAAGGCCGCATGCTGTATTCAGAGATGGACCCTTCGTGCGTTTGTGCGGGGGAGGGAGGCAGAGGTGTTTAGGTAAATGAGACGACCCTTACTGATTACGTGATTTTTCGTTGGGGAGGACGTGCCCTTCCCAAAACAAGGGTTGGCAAAATTTTTGCCAGGGATCTTTACATAAGCTAGTGAAACCAATCACAGCGCGCGCTGATTACGAAGGAACCCGATGGCGGGCTGGATGTCGGACCGCTTGGTACCCGCGCTCTCACCCCCAGCTCTCCACATTCATACACCTATGCACATATCATTCTGCTTCATTTCTTTATACTCGTTTACTCTCTCTAATATGTTCTTACGTCTACTGTCTAAAATAGTTTCAAAAATGCCATGGGCAAAAGCACGAAAAGAGATGGGCAGAGGAAGTTGTATTACGTGCTGCGTCGTACAGTACGAGAGAAAAATCCATGGATCCAGCTCGTGTTTCACCACCGCATCCATTTCTAAAAGTCCGCCAACAGGGCCCAGTAATTCAAAGACAGGGTTCAGTTATGTAATCACCACCAAGAGTTCTTTTCTTACTTCCGTTGTGGAATATTATAAGGCTTAATATAAAAAGTAAAGGCACGGACCGCAGCATATATCATGTGCAGTAACAGGCTGAATAAGTAGTGAATGGAGAGAGGGGCTCAAGAGGACTGGGGGTGGAGCAAAAGAGAATTGGATGACCGCATCCTGAAGCGATGATTCGTCGGAGGGCCAGCTTGACCGGGTCTTATCCAAATGTGCCAATGACGGATTTCGAAAGGAAAAAAAAGCACCCTGCCTTTTTCTTAAAAGCGCACCGTTTTTTTTTCTTTCTACTTTTTCTTCTTTCTTCACACACTTTACCACACCATCTTATTATACTTCAAACATGAGATTGATCGTCCGTGAAGACTACAGCGAGGTTTCCTCTTATATCGGTAAGACGAAACATCGAATAACGATGAAACGTGTCTCATCTTTTTGTCTAGCCAACTACATCAAGGAACGCATCAAGCAGTTCAAGCCGACCGCCGACCGCCCTTTTGTGCTGGGTCTTCCTACGGGCTCATCCCCGATCGGCACTTACAAGAAGTTGGTGGAGCTGTACAAGGCCAAGGAGTTGAGTTTTGAGCACGTTGTCACGTTCAACATGGACGAGTACGTGGGTCTGCCGCGTGACCATCCTGAATCGTACCACTCGTTCATGTGGACGAACCTCTTTATGCATGTGGATATCAAGCCCGAGAACGTGCATATCCTGGACGGCAATGCGGCCGACCTGGACGAAGAGTGCAAGCGTTTTGAGGCAGAGATCGCACGGGTGGGTGGTATCGAGCTCTTCTTGGGTGGTATTGGCCCTGATGGCCATATCGCCTTCAACGAACCCGGCTCTTCGCTGACCTCGCGCACCCGTGTCAAGACCCTCGCTTATGAGACCATCATTGCCAACGCCCGTTTCTTCGATGGCGATGTCAGTAAGGTTCCTAAGCTGGCCCTCACCGTCGGTGTAGCGTAAGTTGGACATGTTTTCCACGCTATGGTATTTATCTCTTTTCCTCTACTCTATCAGGACTGTGATGGATGCCCGTGAGGTGTGCATTATTATTACTGGTGCTCACAAGTCGATTGCGCTTGCCAAGTGCATTGAGGAGGGTGTGAACCACATGTGGACCGTGTCTGCCATCCAGATGCACCCCAAGGGTCTTATTGTCTGCGATGAGGACGCTACTCTCGAACTTCACGTCAAGGTAAATAGAAAAGGGCTCACAGTGGTACGGTCTATGAGCAAGTGAACTTACATGATTCTCTTAGACGGTCAAGTACTTCAAGAGCATCGAGCATGTGCACCACTCGCTTATTGGTGCCGAAAACCTGTCGCTCCAGGGTGGCGTGAAGCAGCTGCGTAGCCCTACCAGCCCCACTAGCCCCACTGTTAACACCGGCAACAGTCAACACAAGAACCCCATGAACGGTCCTTACGAGTAAACCGTCATCCTCTTGATTTAATTATCTCCCTTTCTTTCTTTTCTTTCCTTTTCTTTTTCTTAGTCTTCTTTATTCTTGTTACATATCATACGCACACATGCAACACACACCAAACACGCACATCATATCTTTCCTCTCTATTGCATTTCCCCCATCAGTTTAAATAAAACTCTACGATGCTATACCATATCAGATCGAGTGTACGACGAAAAACCGATTTTCTTAATGCTGCGGCGACTTGCCGCAGTTTGATCTATAAAAGAGGATCCCAAAATCTGTCCCTTTTAATACGTTATACTCACTGTTGTTTTTGTTATAACTCTCTTCTTTTTCACTATGGGCAAGGAAGCGATTGACGTGGAGCAGCTCAAGCGGGACAAGAAAGCAAAGAAGGAGGAAGCGCGCAAGATTAGCCAGCAGAGCAAAGCAAAGACACAGCAAATGCCCCCTCCCATTCCCCTCAGACGCGTCATGCATGCCATTCCTCAACGGACCACCTTGGCAGGCGCAGTGGGATCATTCACCCTAATGACCTACAACGTATGGACTTTCTTTCCTGTTCTATCTGCTCGGAGACGCGCGTGTATGTATGAAAGGTGTCTGTGTATTCATCGTGGACTATAGATCCTTGCTCAATGCCTCATCAAGCGACATCTTTTTCCTGATTCCGGGGATATGCTCAAGTGGGTCTGTATCTCGAGTATTTAAATATTCCATGCAAAAACGAAGTGGATAACTTACCGCGTTACAGAAAATACGACGCAAGATGATACCCGATGAGATTGCTTATTATAAGCCAGACATCCTCTGTCTGCAAGGTAATTCCTGGAAAAGAAACGCATGACTATTTTATTTATGCTGGAATTCCCAACAGAGGTCGACAGCTACGAAGAGTTTTACAAAGAGGCGCTGCATAGCTTGGGGTAAATCTAGCAACAAGTCTGTAATGATTCCAGGCCCCACACTAAGCCCGCCGATATGTAGATATGAGACTGAGTTTTTTCATCATGCCAAAAAGAATCACGGTAAGTGCATTGTCTCTCGAGTTACGCGTGCTATTACTGACACCCTGTGCAGGTCTTTTGATTGGTTTCAAGTCGCATCTCTTCGAACGCATCGCATACAAGACGGTTGACTATGATACCGACACGCTCTGCCCCGCGACGTGGGTGACGGGCAACATCGCGCAGATCATGGCCTTAAGACACAAGACAGAGCGTCTCGGTTTGGTGGTGGGAAACACGCACATGTACTGGCGCCCTGAAGCTGTGTACGAGCGATTGCGACAGACAGCTGTCTATTGTCGCCGACTGAGCGACCTTAAGGAGGAAATGCAGAAAAAAGAAAACACCTCACTCTCCTGGCAGTCGTTGCTCATCGGCGACTTCAATACTGCCCCAGATGACCCCAACTATGCCGCGTTGACCGAAACTGTATTGCCACCTGCGAAATACGACACATTAGAAACTTCGCGCCTGTCGCCCGGTGCATATGTCTCGGCAGCAAGCGCCACCAACGATGAAGACGGCACACCCCTCGCCGACCAACCGACGGTGCCCGTGACAGACCTCATGGGCCATGTGCACGCTGCTGCCCCCTTTTGGACGAGCGTGTATGGCTGCTACGGTCAGATCCACTCCGCTGTGGCGCATGCGTCCGGAGAGCCCAAGTTCACCAACTACACCGCTGCGTTCAAGGGCACACTAGATTATCTTTTCTACAATGCATCGGACGGGCTGGCACCACAGGCCGTGCTGGAGATCCCAAATGAGGAGCTCGTCCAGCCAACTTTGCCGAACCGCATGTTTGGCAGCGATCATGTGTGTCTGATGGCGCAGTTCGCGTTTCGTATACAATAAATACAGCAAGAGTGAGCATGAATAAGGAGAGCGAGATATATATATAATGGTCTACAAAAAGTCTATGCCGATGCCGAGTTGCAGGCCCCGTCTCACTTGATCTCCTCGAGCAGCAGTGAGCGGGATGCAGTAGTTGAGCTCGAGACGCGCCAGGCTGAACTGGTATATCAGGCCCAGACCCACCGAGGTGCTGGGCGATTGCTTCAGCAGCGCCACTGAGTCTTGCATGGACATGCCCATTTCCCATGGCACGAGGGTGCCGACGTTGAGGAAGGCATGCGCGCGAAGTGGCTTGCTTTCCCATCCTGGCAGGGGCGCCATCGCCGAGAGACCGACCGCCCAGTAGGCAGAGCCGCCTAACGCGTCCTCTGATAATATTCGGCGGGAAAAACGAGGAACATTCAGAAAATCACATATCTCACTCCCATGCGTTACATGTGTATATCACTTACTGTAGTCGCGTGGGCCGATGCCTGCATTCCGGAAGCCGCGAATCGAGAGCGGGCCACCGAGCATGAATTTGTCAGACACAATGGATGCCTTGGCCGTATCGGAATAGTCAGCTAGCAAACCACCGCGCAGACCCAGACTAAGCACAATCCCAGGATGAACACCGAGCCACTCGCCGGTCTCCTTGTCCTTCAGGAGCTCGCCTCCGCCGATCTGATGCAGGAATTGGGTCTGCATCTCGGTCTTGAAGAACTGTGCGTTACCAATCCCCATAATGCCTGAGAGCTCCTGCGACCATTTGAGGTAGTAGCCGCGTGTGGGCAGCTGCAGACTATCACGCATGTCACGCATGAAGGTGTGCGTGATGGAGGATTTGAGGGTGTGTCCGGCTTGATTACGGATGCTTATAAAATGGATATTACCAGTGAGTCGTTTGTGCAATGATAGATGGATTCTTATAAATATACCTCAGCGAGGCATTCTCGGCCACCTTGTCAATGGATCGCCATGTGCAATCATAGCTTAATTCGTGATAGCCGTATTTGGAGACGCCCTACAAATATGTGTGTGTGTCTGTGTGTTAATCTCTTTACAGCGGGTAGAGTAAAACGAAAGGAAGCCGTACTCGGTAGCGTAAACCGGCACCGCGCGCGAGCTCTTCGTAGGAGGACGTGAGCATGTTGTTTTGGAGGACGTGATGAGCATTGATATCGATTTTCTGATCTGGATCGGCGTTGATAGGTCGTGACAGGGCAAACTAGTTGAGCCACGCGTGCATGCGAGAGAAAAATGAGCGGACGAGGATCTACACAGGGCTTATTCGCTTACCTGGAAAGCCGAGCTATTGCGTGTACCAAACGAGGCGATCGACTCGAGAGTTTCAGCGCCACCAAAGCAGTTGCGGACGGTGATGGATCCATTCTGATCGGGGATATAAGAACACAAATATACACATATACACATATAAGCTTGCATAGGAATGGGACATAACATACCATGTTTCCCTCATTGTTACCAATCTCGGTGCCTGTCTTGATAAAGAAGCGGCTCTTTTCTTTGACTTGATAGACTACATTGACCGAGTCCGGCGCGGCGAGCGGGTCCGAGTCGGTGGCGCGGTCGAGCACGACTCGCACGTGGTCAAAGATATCGAGGCGCTGCAGTTTGTCGCCAATATCTTGAGCATAATTGACTACATCCGCGACATGTTTAGCCCCCATAAGCCGCGACGTGGCTGTCTCGAGGAACGACGGCCGGGTCACATTCGCGCCGACGATCGTGACGGCGTTGATATGGGTAGGCGTGGCTGCGGTCGCATTCAGCTGTTTAAAAATGTACATCTAAGCCATGAGTTCCTTCCTTCCTGCTTCAACGAGACGGCATCGATCCAAAGTCTGGTTTACCAATCGCAAGAGGCGTTCGACAGACGCGGCTGCTGCTCTTTGCTGCTGCTCATGCAAAGCGTCGAGACCTTGGGTCGCAGTTGGTGGCGCATTATACGGCTAGAGAAGCGTACGCGTTATGAAGAGTTTCGCAATCGTCGAATGGTGTTACCTTGTCTTCCATTGCCGGAGCGTGTCAACAAGTCAGGAAAAAGAGAGAACAAAAGCCTGAATTTGCCTCCACGTTCTTTCCGCTTTCAAAATCAGCTCTCATATATTGTACAGTAACCACATGCATCATCCAGCAGTAAAACCAACTTCCGTAAAACGTTCCCAAATCAACACACGTTGTCTCAGCATAAAAAGATGTAGGCGTACAGTTCAAAGCTATCAGTCATGAGGACTTGATCGAAGATGGATTTATTCGTATAGCTCTTTCTGCTTTGACATATCAAGGATGACAGTGTCATATAATATGCCATAGACCACTTGATCTTCTTCTAATCCTCGTTTCCTCTCCGAGAAAGCCATCGTGCATCAGTTGCTTGTAACGCTGTAGATCCACTTCTTAGCAGGAATATGTCCGAGGTCACGGTACGTGACAACCAGGATGCGTTGCAGTTCCGTGCAATCGCACGAGCCTCACGCCGGGCCACGCTGGGCCACGCTGGGCTGCGCTCCTGTGCTGCAGCGCTTCGACGTGTGCCTCTAGATGAGCCTGCTGCGGCTTCCCACTCTTCTTTTCCTCCACTCTGTGCTTCCAAATAGCAGAGATTCTGTTCCCTAGAGAGACTCAAAGTCTGAACGAAATACAGGAGGGAACAGCAAGGCGTATCAAGTATGGCTAAATATATGAGTTTATATGTATATACCCCGCAAGTAGTCCTTGCTCATGTCTCCACCTTGGGGGTTTTCATTCTCGACTCTGTGGGGGTAGTCTGCTCGGTCATAAGTGGGACCCATCCGTGCAGTTCGTGGAAATTCGCATTCCGCTATAGCATGCTCGATACTTGAGGGGCTGCAGGCTGCTACTCATTATTTTAATAAATAGAGACGCGGGGAGAAGCCTCGATAGTGTAAGAGAAATAATGAAAGAGCGACATCATTCATCATTGAAAATACAGATTTGCACTGGTGATATGTCTCTGGCACACAGTCATAATATGCAGAGTACATGAAGAAAGCTACTATGTGCAAAGTGTGTGTCAACTCGGCATGTATCCAAAGGTGAATAAAGTGTAGAAACGCGCATTCTAGCCTATGGTTTCTATCACGTGTTGATGTATCCGTACCTGAGATGTCTGAACATATCTCTGCACCATTCTGACGTTTGAAATATGCTTCGTTTCCCGTCGTGGATATGGGTTCGGATGTACCCATTAGACTCCTGCTGGTGCGCTTGTATTACTGATTCTTGTATCCGCTACAAGTACTGCTTGGGCTCATTGGCTGATATGGCAACCGATGTTGCAAAAGTGACAAACACCCAATGCGGAGTTATACATGCGGGACAGGAGGACGCGTACAGAGACATTGTTACCGCAGCGCACATGCGCCATATCTAACCAGGCGCGTGATGAAGCGAAAAGATATGAAGAATGACGCGGACCTTCGGAAAAACAATGGAAAATAATAGTATGCAATTCTTACCTATTGGATAAGATACAGCACTCACGAGATGTGTCGTATATTCTATATTTCGAACATAAACACGATATTTCTTGATTCACAGAGAGGCCTATTCTCTGAAAGTGGCCTTCAGTTGGATAATCTCCTAAAGCATACGTGTCCTTTTGATGTAATGTTTGATCGGCTACATATACGTAGAGCTAAAACTAGCGTCACATCTTAGTTCACTGTCGAGTACAGTAAATGAAGAAAGAGAGAAAAGGGTCGGGCGGCAGCATTAGACCATTTGATTCTGGGACTGAACAGCCTATTTAGAACACGAACGAACGCGTACAATGAGTTATCTTGGCTGACATACCCCTATAAATGCAAAAGCATTAATCTGTTACATAATGCTTCGTCAGTTCTGAATGTGTGCATAAAAATGTAAAAGGACAGAAGTGCTCCTTGGTGGCGCCCACGCCATCAAGAGAGCGCCAAGGAAAAGTCCGAAGCCATGCGCCACACTACCTGACATCCTTACGAATACAAATATAATACATACGCTTTACTCCTTTTTTTTCCATAGAAGCTTGATCCGACCAGTGTCATGAGTGGTAGGTGATCTGCAGAAGGGGAAAGAGCGGTGATATTACGTCAAAAAACACCGGATGGAAGTAAAGAGTACGTCATTCGCTTCAATTTTTTTTTAAAAAAAAGGACAGCGGCAGTGAAACAGTCGACAGTGTGACACAAGAGCATTCGTATAAAAACGGATGAGCCTTTTTTCTCTCCCGCTTCATTTTTCTCATTTTTATCTCTCGAAAAAATGGTTGGCGACTGCTGTCTTATTATCATTATTCTGTTGCTTCCGCCTCTTGGCGTCTTTCTCATGCGCGGATGCCACGCTGATTTCTGGATCAACCTGTAAGTATTCGGCTTTTGAGGAGAAAATATAGAGTAGCTAACTTACAAACTCGAACACCACCAGGTGCTTGACCCTCCTGGGCTACTTACCTGGTCACTTGCACGCATTCTACCTGATGGTCAAGAGACGCGAGGAGCATGCCGAGGGCCGCGGCGTACAACAAGCACCGGCTGGTTATGGCGCTGTGCCTCAGTGATAAGCGCACGTTGTTATGTTACTCATCTGTATGTAATGTAGCCTATTCTATATACCTATTCCCCTTTCAAACAAAGGCATTTGTATTCCTCAACACCTGGATGTGTGATTTGGATGAATGCCGATTTTCCTGGGTGCGTCATTATTTTGCCGCTTCTGAATAGTGTGGGCTGCATGCGCAACGTCGCACGAGACACAAGATATAGATTTCGCGTTGGACTTAGTCCGCATGAATGCCCAAAACAACGCAAGAAGGATTCCTTTTCTGAGAGATTAAAGTCCAAGGGTATCATCACTAACCAGGCTACGCCGGTGATTCGGGCATAGAACAACAGCGTTCTAGTAGATGGCGAGGGTTCCAGTGCTGTGTGTGTACAGCAAAAAAAAAAAAAATACAGTAATATTAGAGAAAAACGTGCAGCGTGACGCTATGGTGACAACTGGATTGAATAGACTAGAGCTCAATCGACCCTTACTAGGTTGGGAATAAAATGACCAGATTAGGTAAAATCATGGCGATAGTTGTTCAGATTTCATTGTCACGCGTCACCGTCTAACAGAAGATCTGAAAGGATATGCTCGTAGCTTACTTCCATGTAAGTTTATGTGCGTAATTCTTCAATAGATTATATGACATGTGAACTTAACGAGACTTCCCATGAAGTATTTTGTAGGCATGATACAGGAGCTTAAGTCATCAAGTGGAGAGCGAGTCAATCAAGACTTTCTCAAGATGCAGCAGGTGCATGTATACAGTACAACCGCGGAGGTGATGAAACAGGTGGTATCTTTTAGGTACAATAGACAGACATAGAGTAGGCAGGCGTACTACGCCATGGGACGACAATGGAACTTGAGGTTGAGACCAATCCGAGCGCAGGCGTCGTGATAGGACTGAAAATGAGCGTGGACGCGCGGGAGTTGGTGGATGAGGGCGACAAAAGTTGTGAGGAGGCAGCCGCTGTCTGCATCGACATAACCTACTTCGAACATGATGGCCAATTCCTCTTCGGTCTTGGGCAGCGTGCCGGGATAGTCGAGGAGCTCAGCGAGGGTGTCTTCCTCAAGGAGCTGAGGACTGTCGTTGCTTGGAAAAAAAGCGGGAGGAGGAGGCTGGGGAGAGACAATGACGCTATCACGCATGTCGTCGAGTTCAGGACTTTGAACGCGTCCTGTAATGATCTCAGCAATGACATTCTCGTGCTGGCTCAGCATCGGGTTAATGACTTGGTCCCTATAAACGCGGCTTAAACCAGGCACAGGGAATTGAATCAGGACACACGGTTTGAGTCCAAGTAGCATAAAGACGATTTCACCGTAGAGAAACGAGTCGTCCAGGTCAATGCCTTCCTGCTTCAGTCGAGCTTTGCAGTCGGCGGGAAGATTATGGAAAAAGGCCTGTTCCCGTGCATAGTACTCGTCGACGAATGGTCGCTGAATACTGGTCATGCTGCCACCAGTTCAAAAATGAAAAAAAAAGGGAAATTTTTTTACTGGGAGCAGGGAAACTTAAAGAGCATGCATTTGCGACATGTCATGGCATGCCGCTGCTACGGTAAGATGAAGAACCTTTGCTGGCAAATGTGGATGTCACGTGAACCCAAGCTCTAGCTGGTTTTTGTTACTTTCTCCAGTGATTAACATTGTTTACGCCTATAAAAAAAAAGGCCACATGCACCATACATTGATTGTTGAGCCTTTTAGTCGTATCGAGACTTTAATATCTTTATTTTCGCGCTTTGAACTCGCAGACATAGATCGAGCTCATGTAAGTTAAACTTTTTGACTGACGCTTGAGCAGCGAAGCTGATGTCTTTTTTTTTTTTTTTTTTTTTTTGTTCGTGTAGTACGTAGCAATGACTGACAGCTGCTGTAATATGCACACCATCTCCTCTACATAAGCACGATAACTTACACAATTATAACGTATTTTATGTTTACATCTCAGGTGGATACATCACGAGCATTCTTAGATAGAGTATAAAGTACAATAACTAACTTACGTTCTATCTGTGAGGCATCTGTGGTCTATAGGCGTCGCTACCAAGCATCTTCTTTCGTCAGGTACGGCTCGTTGGCACTTTGACCCGTACCTCAATCTCAGCATAGCTTAACAGACGAGCAGGATGAAGCTAGTCCGAATCACACGCTTTTAACGCTGACCCGTTTGACAATGATAGTCTATGCTCGCCACGACATGCAGTTTAAATCGAGAGAAATGTTTATCCCTGAATGAATATGCTCCTAATAAAATCTATACATGGATCATGTGTATGTCAGCATTTATTTTCAGTTGAGCATGTCGTTTGAATTTCTTGTCGGCGCATCAGACGGGCCTCGGGCTTTTAACCACCATGCAGAATTATGATATTTTTATCGTTTATTTTGGCTTCGATCTGATCCGTGACGTTGGCAATGATGCCAATGGAAGTCACCCCGACGGCAGGCTATGAGCATTGCCCATTTCTAAGCGGATATCCGGTGATTGGCCAGTCTCTGCTGGAGATGCGTTTCCCGTGTTTTGTAGAAAATGATGGACTAAAGTGAATTCAATATACGTACAGTACCGCTTATGACGGAACCGCCCAGTCTATAACATACTGTTTGTTTGCTTCTTGACAAGCAAGCATCGCATATGACACAGGGATGGCAAGGCTCGACCTCGGCAATTACCCATAGGGCAGTGCCATCAAGTGCAACCGTTAAATCATACTTCATACTCTCTATTAGTGTCTTTTGTGACATTGTTATCTACGGTACATAATGTATATGGTATGTATATCTGCATAGACATACTGTGAAGGAAAGCCTTGCGGCATGATTTTCACTCAAT
>JAMAMT010000124.1:0-75575 GCA_023630325.1 Syncephalastrum sp. PYS2702
TTTCTTATGCCTCTTTTCTTCTTCTTATGACGCTTAACGTTGCTGCGCTAGTCAATCAATCCAAATACGCCGACCAGGACTGTATCTAATCAAACTGTAAGCCGCGAGAGTGCACAAGATCCCTTAACAACAACCGGGTGGAATAGTGCTAGTGATATGAAGAGACTCCTGCGATAGTCGATGGTAAGACTGTGCTTCACCATGGCGCAATAACGCCCAACAGAAGAAAAGAAACGGCAGCAATGAGAAGAACGTTGACCTGGTATTATATGACCTGCCTGGAGTGCAGTTTGTCTATCTTGATATAAAACCTTGGCAACCATAACGCTCAGAGGGCACGACCCAAGGATGATTCGAGAGAGTGCAGGAACGTAAAATGCAGACAACTGAATATTTAGCGAGGCAGGCACACCAGCTGAAAAAATCAATCAATCGCAGCAACTATTATAATGGTTTGTCACGACGAGACCGTCTGTCCCCGTTTTTTAAAGACATGGATGCCATTGACTGTCTTTGACCTCGCACAGTAAATTAGCAACAACACTTATCTGGAGAGCACTAGACTCTGGTCTAATAATGTTAAACCTTTGTTTATAGTAAGATAGTGGAGACTTATCATAATTTAATATGAGTTTACCGTTGTCCTACACTACCAGCAGGACGATAGAGGTAGATACTGTATTCCTGTGGACGTCATAGTCTCTGACACCGAATAGTGGGGCAAATTCCTCGGGTGGTCTGTGCGACCGACGACATAGAATGATTTCATGCGTGTTCATTTCAGCCGAATCTGCCGCTTTCTACTTTTATCCACCCCCCCATGTTACGTATAACGTCTCTTGCCTTTCGACCGCTGCCTCCATCTCGTGTGCGTCTCTATGCCACATGCACTCCTCCATGGCGTTCTCTTCCGGTTAAAGCCCAGCATAATCGCATACCACCTCCATCACCACGGCTCTCGCTTTGCTCCACACGCATGACGCGTTCATTCGTGACGGTCAAGGAGGAAGCACAAGGAGAAAGCAAGAAGAGCAAGTTCAAAGGGTTCATGAAGAAATACGGTGCGGTCGGCGTGGGCGTCTATCTCGCGCTGAGTGTACTCGACCTCAGTCTGACGATGGCGGTCATTAGCGTCAAGGGCGCGGACCAGGTCAAAAAGACAGAAGACTACGCATTAGAAAAAGTCAAGAGCTGGATAGGCCTGGAGCACACACGCGAAGTGAGTCCAGACCACGGCGAGAAGCCGTCCTTGACCTCGTTGTTTGTGATTGCGTACGGCATACACAAGACCTTACTCTTGCCTGTGCGACTTTCCATCACCGCTGCCGTCACTCCCGCCGTGGCACGCTATCTTCGCGCACTAGGCTGGATCAGCAAAAGATAGCCTCTGTTGACTAAAAATTAAATAATAGAATCAATCATATTTTTGTTCCAGTGCAAGTGAAAGGTTTAGAACAGCCACGTACATACAGTAGGTCACCATGGGAAGATAATTGGGCAAGTGTTATACACATCAATGGATGAGTCAGTTAGATATGTGTGGCTTTGGCTGAGAATTTGGGTCCATTTTTGGCAGCTCTCCCTGTCGAACGTGTTCTTTCCCTTTTTTTTCCAGCACACTATGTCAGAGAAACCTTTTGATCGCGCCGCCCTTGAGCAGCTCGTTACCCAGCGCTTCTTCTACGCTCCTGCCTTTCAGATTTACGGCGGTAAGCTTCTTTTATTAAACCAGAAAAGAAAACATTCTCATGCGCCTTGTAAGGTGTCGCTGGTTTCTATGACTATGGTCCGACGGGCTGTGCCCTCATGAACAACATTATCAACGTGTGGCGCAACCACTTCGTCCTTGAGGAAGAAATGCTCGAGCTCGACACAACCATCATGAACACCCATGATGTCCTGAAGACCTCTGGTCACGTCGACAAGTTTGCGGATTGGATGTGCAAGGATCTCAAGAACGGCGAGATCTTCCGTGCCGACCATCTCATTGAGGCTGTTCTCGAGGCCCGTCTCCAGGGCGACCGTGAGGCCCGTGGTGCGGCTCAGGCCCCAGTCGTGGATGACAAGAAAAAGAAGACCAAGAAGAAGAAGGGTGCTGTCGTTGCGGTCGAGCTGCCCGAGGAAGAGCGCCAGGCCTACGAAGAGATCCTGGCCAAGGTACGAAACAAAAGAGGGATTGTGTATATCCGAGTATGGGCTCTGATCCACGATTAGATTGACAACTTTGGCGGTGAAGAGCTCGGTCAAATCATGCAAAAATACAACATCCGCTCGCCCGAGTCCGGCAACGAGCTCTCGCTTCCCCAGGAGTTCAACCTGATGTTCGAGAGCAGCATTGGCCCCACTGGCCATCTCAAGGGGTAAGTCTCATGATTGTGATGGCACTGGTGATGCGCGGCTTACACTGTTCGTCTAGTTACCTTCGTCCTGAGACGGCCCAGGGTCAGTTCCTCAACTTTAAGAAGCTCCTCGAGTTCAACAACAACAAGATGCCTTTTGCTTCGGCTCAGGTTGGCCGTGCTTTCCGTAACGAGATCAGCCCTCGCTCGGGTCTCCTGCGTGTACGGTAAGTTTTTGTGTGCTTTTGTGTGTGGGTGTGTAAGATACATTTTCTCATTTGCCTTTACAGCGAGTTCACGATGGCCGAGATTGAGCACTATGTCGATCCCCTTGACAAGAGCCACGCCGGTTTCGCTGATGTCAAGGATACCAAGATCAAGCTCCTTGCCAAGGATATCCAGCTCTCGGGCAAGACCACCATCCAGGAGATGACCGTCGGTGAAGCTGTGGAAAAGAAGATCATCGATAACGAGACCTTGGGCTACTTCATTGCGCGTATCTACCAGTTCTTGATCAAGATTGGTATCAAGGATGAGAAGCTGCGCTTCCGTCAGCACATGGACAACGAGATGGCCCATTATGCCTGCGACTGTTGGGACGCTGAGATCCAGACAAGCTATGTAAGTAGAAGAAAAAGGAGGAGGTGTATCTATTCATGACAGAGAGAGACTCACCTGTGTCTATTCAGGGCTGGATTGAATGCGTTGGCTGTGCCGATCGTTCGGCTTACGACTTGACGGTGCATTCGGTTCGCACCAAGGAGAAGCTTGTTGTGCGCGAGCAGCTGGCCGAGCCGGTCAAGGTTGAGCGCTGGCAGCTCGAGATCAACAAAAAGACGTTTGGTCCCAAGTTCAAGAAGGACGCCAAAGCTGTCGAGGAGTCGATGCTCGCCAACACGGATGAGTGCTTCGAGCGCTTGGCCAAGGACCTCGAGACCACCGGTGTGTCCAAGGTTGAGGCGAACGGCACCACCTATGAGGTCTCCAAGGACGATGTCAAGGTCGAGCGTGTCACTGTGACTGAGCACGGTAAGTACATTCAAATACATCTATACTCTATGAAGAACATCAGACTTACGTGGAGTAGTCCGTGAATACACTCCCAACGTCATTGAGCCTTCGTTCGGTGTTGGTCGTATCCTGTATTCCCTGTTGGAGCACAGCTGGTGGGTGCGTGAGGAGGACGAGGCCCGCAACGTGCTCTCCTTCCCTCCCTCGGTTGCACCCTTCAAGTGCTGCATCCTGCCCTTGTCCAACCATGAGAGCTTTGCGCCCTTTGTCAAGAAGTTCTCGCGCGAGCTGCGCAAGAACGGCGTCTCGACCCGCACCGACGACAGTTCGACCTCGATCGGCCGTCGCTATGCCCGTTATGACGAGCTCGGTATCCCGTACGCCATCACGATCGATTTCCAAACCGTGGATGACAACACAGTTACCCTGCGTATGCGTGACTCGACCAAACAGATCCGTGATACATTCGAGAACATCCTCAAGATCCTCAAGGAGGAGCAGTAATTCGTTGATGGTCTACAGTATTTCTGTCTCCAAACAAACAAAATGTTCAATTCCCGCCATTCATGCATTTGACTCATGGACCCTACTTATACACACATATGCATATGTGCTCTGTTTGATTTGCTCGTTCAACTACTTGATTTCTGGGCCTGTTTCGTCTTATGGACACGAATAACTAGAAAAGAATGTGAAGATAGAAGTGGCCTTAGTGGGAACTCACATGATACGTGAGATGATGTCTTCCTATGCATATACTGCGGAGTGGCTTGTTTTTATACCTGAAAGTGTTCGATTCGTTTCTGGCCTCACTTATCAACTCCTCCTCCTCCTACTTTCTCACAGCGAGTTATATACACAATGGTCATTCAACAGCCCAATACACAAATCAAGCAAGTTGAAAGCGAGCCTTGAGTCGACATGCGCTAATTTGGCCCTACAGATTGACGAACGTCTCTGTCGTCCGATTACGAAAGGCCGGCAAGCGTTTCGAGCTGGCGTGCTACAAGAACAAAGTCATGGAATGGCGCTCCAACGTGTGAGTCATCGACATGGCAGCTTAAAGAACCGCCTAATAACAATAGACTCAAGGGAGACCGACCTCGACGAAGTTCTCCAGATTCACAATGTGTTCATCAACGTTTCCAAAGGTCAGGTGGCGAGCAAAGACGATCTCAACAAGTGTTTCAAGACAGACGACGTCGATAAAGTGATTCAAGAGGTAATATCTGGAAACAGCGTAGATGGGGTGTGTTACTCAACGACGTATCATATAGATCTTGAAGAAGGGCGAATTGCAAGTAGCAGAAAAGGAGCGCAGCAACCAACTGGAGTCGATGTGGCGCGATATTGCCACAATCGTGACCGATCATTGCGTCAACCCACAGACGAAGCGACCTTACACGGTCACCATGATTGAAAAAGCCATGCAGGAACTGCACTTGAGCGTCAACCCGAAACGTAGTAGCAAGTCCCAAGCCCTGGATGTCATCAAGCAGTTGCAGGAGAAGCAGATCCTGCCCATCCAGCGTGCCCAGATGCGAGTGCGTGTCACTCTTCCTCAGTCAAAAGAAACGAAGAAACTGCGCGAGAAGCTGGTGCCACTGGTGACCTCGGTTGAAGACGAAGAATTCGAGGGTGAATATGAATTGGTACGGAAGAAAAAAGAGTGTAATTTAATGGTATTCAGAGGTTTGTAACACGCATGTATGTTGTATATATATATAGATTGCCTTGGTCGACCCTGGCAAATACCGCGAGATCAACGACTTGCTTCAGGCCGAGACAAAGGGTAAAGGACAGTTGGAGATTATGAACCTTCGCGAGAAGGAGGAGGGCGATGAAAAGTTCTAGAAAACGGGCGAGTCGAGAATAAAGAGTGATTCCTCATGTTTCTTGATCCACCGCAACAACTGGTTCGAGCTCGAGATCATCATTTGCTTGGAGGTGCCGGCACCAAACACAACATAGAGCTCAAACGACGATGTGATCTAATATTGGATGAATACACAGACGATCGCTCCAATTCCGTTGTCATGTCTGCCTTACCCATCCCAAAAGGACCTCGTTGTCGCCTTCGTAATAATACAATTTGAGTGGTCGTGTCCGACAGTGCATGCGATTGTAGACATGCAGATAGAGTCGGTACAATCGCTTTTGGTCCGCATCATTTGCATAAGGACCTGTAAAGTCAGGGCACGTAAATTGTACGTGCGTCTTGGATTTGTACAAGAAGTGAAGCAGCGCGGGTGCGCCAATGTCGTCTATCATCGTGTCAGTTCCATCCATAAAAAACCTACACGCGGCTCTTTACCTATTCTATACAGTTTGTCTGCTGCTTCGGCTATCTGGGGAAGGACCTCCTGCTTCTTGAGCGACTAGTAAATTGCTTAAGTGAGCCAGCAAAAGCATGAATTTTTTTCTATCACTTACATCAACAATGTCGGTCTTCCAGTCGCTCAGTTCAAAGAATTTGTCCTTGTCTGTGCTGATCATGACCACCGACACATTCTTTTCGATATAGCATATATAGGCGTGCAGAAAACCTTTTGAATTGAATTTGGGCAGGCAAAGCGGCGTCCATGATTCAGCAGTGTGAAATGTGGTTGACCCCGTCAACATGTTGAAAAGCAAATGCAGATCTACACAAAAGTGGCTATATATAGAAGAACCGTAGCACAGCTGTTTGTTACTTACCGGAAGGATGGAGACTGTGCTTGCGTGGCCGTAAAAGGGTCACTAACCGGCCTTTGGCAACGATCATAGCATACAATAGGTTCTAAAACAATTTCAGTCAGACAGGCGTGATCCTCCCTCTGTTATGTTGGTGTTGGCTTGCCTTGACACGGCCCTTGCTGAGAATCGACCCGGCCTGGTCCCGTGCAGACCGGCTGAGTCGGAGACATTGCAATGCGCTCAGCATGAAACTGTGATCCTTGTTGAACAGTGTCGACAGGCTGTCCAGAAAAACTTCGGTGCCTTCAAGAGAGAGTATCAGTTATCACACTGTCGTCCGATGCGCTTGTTTTCTGTTTCTTACCACCCAGCAAACGGCGTAGGTCAAAGTTGACACGTTGCTCAAAGATGCGTGTCAGCTGGACGCTGGTCAGGACACTGAGGATTTGGTTGTGGAGGTACAGCAGTTGGTCTCTGAGCTAACAAAGAACGTCAATCTAGATAACACTTTTTTGGGGTAAAAGAAAGCGATGTCCAACCTGTCCATCGGATTCGCCTGTTCTTGATACGGCGACGTAATAGAGCGGCTCTTTGAGGAGGAAAACAAAGTTGTGTTCGCCTGCATGAATGGATCTTTTTTTGTCACATTAATAAAAGTCATGGGATCAGGAATCGTCCTACTTTATGGTATCATCGCTGTCCTGGAAGAAGGATATAATCGCTTGTATAACACCCATCAAAGAAGATATTCGTGATTCATCGCCATATCTTTTATTATGATTATTATCATTATTGAAGCATCCATCAGTATGAGATAAGACGTACCTCGTCCAGATCGGTTTTCCTGCGCTGCTCAAGATAAAGAAATGCTTCTTGTGCTGGAACCAACTAGAAGACGTGGTGTCTAACAAAGGGAGACAATGAACGAACCGTAGGAGATAAAAACCGAGCGATAATTTGAATCCAACCCTCTGTTTTCGATTTGCCAGACTGAGGCGGCGAGATAACCGAGCTTCTCGAGCCCTGTCGTCGCAGTTTGTTGTAGCTTTTGACGGGATCGCTCATGTTGGAGTTGGAAGAATAAGAGGAATCGTACGAAGAAGACTTGATTTCGGTGGCTGAGGTGTCGTCAGAAGAGCAAGTACTGGGTGAAGGCCTCTGCTGAATTACGACAGGAGCTGGCATATGTCAGGAGAAGACGACTACAGGAGAGGGTCGATGCTTTTTCGTACAGTCTATATGTGAAAAGACGGCAAGAGGACAAAAAATACGAAACGAGTGCGAAATCCGCAAATGATGTCAGTCCCCGCTCCCCGATTTGTAGGTTTCTAATCAAATAAATAACGCGTCCACAAAATCGTCATGCGAAGTGGTGTGGTGTAGTATAGGATAAAGTCTGACGGGTGAAGTATTGTGACCGCAAACCCGCGAGCATAAAAGCCGCGAACGGGTGTGGCGGCTGTTCCTACACCTCCCTCGAATACAGACCTTTTGTACTTCTTAACAGAATACGCGACCACCATCATGTATTGTTTTCCAAATAGCTCCAGCAAGTCAGCACAAAGTCTACGAGGTGCATATTAGAATTGGGCAGCGTTATCTTCTCTAGCAGTTGAGGTGCTGCACAGATACACTGTGAAAAGCTCCTGTTTCACTCTGTGTCCTTATATGTGTAACCTTATGGTATGTCTAATACAATGCAGGTGTCCCCTTCCACCGAGAGTACTCGTGGTAGGACACACAAGTACAAAGGTACTGCAGGTGTCAATCCGAGACGTTAAGGCTCATTATAAGACAAAGAAAAACTGCCATCTATTCTGGAGAGAGAGAGACCCCATTGTCCGGCTTGGCTATCTCACATACACGGCGCCAGGATTTGGTTTCGGATCAAGAGGAGAGGAGATACTTTACTGCTTATACTGTACATATGTTGGACAATGAACCTACTCCCTGCGTCCCGTCGACGTCGGCATTTTTTAGGTCACACACCAATCAAATCAGACGCTGTGTGAGGAAAAAGCGACACGCGTCTTCTTCCTTATTTCTTCACACAAATATTAACAAGAACGGCGAGAACGATGATATTGAAACCATGACCTTGTCAGCTATGGTACTTCGCTCGCGTCGCAAGGAGTTTAAAACTGGAAGACTGAAATGCCCTCTTCTTTTTTCCCCGTAGAAAATTGGAGATCTACCCGGTGCACCGACTGGGACGTCACCACGTACGATGAGAGCCTTTCTCAAAGACAATACACTAGCAGACGTTCATGTCATTTATCGATGTCCTAAGACCTTGATGTTCTTGCAAATGCATTCGTCAACACCACGATCATGCGAGAAGTGACACGAGTCAAGAGACAGCTAGGAAAAGCGAAAAAAGACGTGGTCAACAACGACTTCTGGGACGATTGTGCTCCTGTATTGCAGGAAGGTCATATCGAACGACAAAAGGCTCAATCCAGGTTGGAATCAAGCGTCTCGAGTATCCAAAGCTGGCAACTTTTTAAAAAAGTTGCACCACCAACTCGCCTTTTTCCTCGAACGAAGCTTCAGGTTCAAAATATCAACTTCACGTATCAACTTCTAGTATCAATTCATCGAAGTTCAGGTTCAAGTTTGAACTTCTAGTATCAAGTTCTAGTATTAACTTGATGGTTCCCCGCACTCCAAAAAACTCGAAGAATCGTCACGCATTAAACGCCCGCAGGAATCGTCGTCGGCTCCAAAATCTCACAAGAGACGATCTGTAGAGGAATCCCAGCAAGTATCCGAAGAAGCCTCGTCCACTGGACTGTCTAGGGACACAGTGCCATCAACGTCCTCCTCATCCATCGTCGATGCCAATGCGACGCTTTCACCTCCTCTCGCTGAATTGGTTGAGTCGGATGGTGTGGTATGCGATAGTACGCTACTTTCCATCGCGACTATCATCAAACGGAAAGCAATAGTTCTGCACGACGAATACAAGCGCGGCAACCCGTTGTCGCCACGACAGCGCACATGTCCAATGGGTTGTCATCGATCTTGGACCTGGTTGATCAGTCGTACACTTCCCAGCGAAAGCTCTTCACCTCAATGGAATGGCAACAGATCAATGAGCTGTTTAAAAGCAAACATACGATCCGACGCACGTTCCCTTTGGATCCTGTCTTGAGCACTACCTTGAAGGTCATCGATGCCACGTTGAGCAAGACTTCCAACATCAAAATGAGACTTCTGTACCTGTACAGGATTTATGGCAAGCACCACTCGACCGGTCTCATGCCTGCTCTCCAGGTCTTCGAGCACGTGTTGAATGTACTAGACCAAGATCCCCATCTGCTCCAAGACAAGCCGGCGATCGCAGTATCGGAGATGGACTACGTGGCATATATCTGGCTTCCTCTCTTCAGGAAGCTGTTCCATGCAGGAACGAACATCCAGATCCGAACTGGCGAGTCAGCTTTCCTCTTCTCAGCTGACTGCAAGCAACGCCTCTACCCTGGTGCGTCCAAAGTGACCGGCTTCAAGATAGATCTGAGATTTGTTGTCCGTCAAGCTGATGTGGAGTTTGACGTATGCTCCACCGAAGCCTGCCCTAACGACGCCAAGAACGACAAGATCATTGCGGACGAGCGCAAGCTGGTGAATGACGATCTTGATGCTATGTTGTCTTTGGTTCAACATGTGCGCAGCTGCGCAGCATTGGGAGTCCAATTAATGGGTTCGCTATGCCTTGTTTTATTTATCTACCTGATCGAGGCCTCTATGTCGCCATACCTCGTTTCGACATCGAGTTACCGAAGACCACTGCCGAATTACTCCATTTAGAACACAACGGCGATTCTCCTCACATTTCGCCATGAACTCCTCTAGTCCGTCAACTTCATACGGAGTAATTCGGCAAACAGCACGCAAGCGCACTGAACAGACATAAGGTACCAATGACACTTGCCGAGCAAGATCACTCCCCACAGCGGGACAGTTGGTACACGCCTCCTGAAGGGACAACTTCCCAACGACATGTGCGGCTTGTGGGCGCCGGTTCTGAGTCTTTGAATGCCAATTTCTTATCGATCGCCTGTGAAGAAGCTGCGGCCACCTTAACGAACAAGTCGCAGGACGCGGGCTTCCCAGGCCCTTGTGGGGAGCAATGGACCAGGACAAAGTCATTACGAGTCAGGATAAAGTCCAATACCAACCAGGATAAAGCTAAAACCGGCCAGGATAAAGTCGAGCGATGCAAACCTAGTAGCAGCCGAATTTGCGAGGGCTTTCGACGGAGAAATATGGGGATCTTGACTCGTGACAGTCCCTACGAGAATGAAGAATAAAGTCATGATGGATATACATTGAGATAGCTGCATCGTACCTCACATATCAATCATAGAAAACAATGATATATAAAATCAAGAGGTGCATACAATGGACACCGAATAATTTGTCCTGTAATTAACATTAGGAACCCACTATTCAAAGCTCTACAGATAGAGGTACCAAGGATGGCACGATATTACGATATGAAGTTTTCTTCTATTAATTAGTAGAGCGCTGTGCCGGACAAAAGTATGTATTATGCAATTACAGAACTTCTAGTCATCTGCATGAAACAACTGCGAAAGGGACCTACATAATTTCGTAAGAGTCATCAACGATAGCCGACATGTATTTGTGTTTTGGTATGTACAGCCTATATGATATCAACCATTAATGGTTTATAATATCATGTCCTTGCAAATGCATTTATTCAAATGGAACAGTGACTAGTACACTATGGAGTATTCGATGAGTAATGAAGGGAAGGCCTCCCTAAAGTATGTTGAGTAAATTCTGAAACTGCCCTCGCGCTTTACATGACTATTGGTTACACTCCAGGCAACGGGCCCTTCGAGTTTATCTTTTGCCAAAACGGCGTTGCTGGTATAAGAGCATAAGACATCTCGCACTATCAATAGTATATTAAATATGTCTTTTGCTTCCTGCGGATACACCGTACTTAACATACATGCAGAATAAGGAAGTGAGTCTGGACGTCGATTCATTGTATATGCCATTATCGTGCTATTTTGGCTTCCGTTATATCAAGTATGCGAAAATGAGAGTTTTCTACTGAGCAGTGCAATTGATACCATACAAAAAATGATACGGAATTTCATTCTGTAGATAACTTTGCGAACCATGTATGCATGTAGCACAACCACAGGACACACTCCCGAATCGAATGCACCGGCAATTCATATGCAGCGTTTGACATTGTATAGAGAACGAAACGCGACAAGACAAACCATTGGCGTGCGAAAACCAAGAGAAAAAGCCAAATGCCAGGATATCAGTTGCGAATCCTTTTAAAGCAACAAATACCCTATTGGGACGATCCAATGTCAAAGCCAAGGGATCCGCGCTTGGCGAGCCCTGGAGCGTCGCACAGGCCAAGCCGAAAGCCAAGATGGAATGGAGTTTAAAAAGGCAAAACGCGGGTCCTTTTTTTTTTCTCCCATCCCATCATGCATCCTCAGTATTCTTCCATGTGCAGCCATCCTCAGCCTACTGCCCGCCCAGAAAAAGACCCCTTGTTGCCTACCTCCTCCGTAGCAGCAGAAGGGGAGTGTGCCTCCTGTCGCCAGCCGGGTTTTCCCTTTCGCGCACACCGTCCTCGTACCACCCATCTTGTTGCCTGTTTCATTCTTGGCGCGCTTCTTTTTGGCTTACTTTTCTATCCCTGTCGGCATCACCGTTATCATATCACGGGAGACAATGTTAAGGTATAATATCCGGTGGCTCGCTATCATGACTTCCTTCTTCTAACGGTACACAAACACAGCAAACAGAGGCTCAAGCCATCGGGTCCTGCTACACACAGAAGCCTAGCATTCCGTGGAACGGCAAATCGACCTATGTTCTTCCCGAAGACATATCAGCTCTTTCCATTGAGGAACGAAGCCGTGGGCATCGACTTGTGACAGTGACGGTAAGCATAGACTTTTTTTGTGCAAAGCCAAAAAAAAAAAAAAAAAAAAAAAAAGAGAGAGAGAAGAGAGCAGACACACTCACACAGCATTTGTTCACAGCATGGCAAAGCGCGCGTGGCTATTTCAGACCAAGTGACTGAGCCTACTGTTCGCTTTGATATCAAAGTCTCAGACGATGTGTTCCAAGACGCAATCAGCATTACCGAAGAAGTGCTTGATGGCGTTTACACTCTCGAGCTCGTTGTAAGTAAAGTACTTCTTTTTTTTTTGTGTTATTCTTATCTTGCAGGTCAGCTCACATCTATTTGGGAATTACAGCCCGAGCACACCGACGAATACGAACGCATTTGTATCACACTTGATCTCTCCATTGACCTACCTGCTGGCGATGCAATTGATAGTCTCCATATCGCTCTCCCCAACAACAACATTGAAGTTCTGGATGCACTGATCTTGGAAGAAAAGCTTGCGCTCGCGAGCGCCAACGGCAATGTGTTGGTGCAGAATGTCACGGCAGGTACGGTGTCGGTTGCCACTGCCAACGGCAATACGGACGGCTACCTCCACAGTTTGGCAAAGGATCTGTCGGTAAGCTCGGCGAACGGCGACAACCAGTGGACGGTGGGAACCGCCATCGGCGAAGACTCGCGTATTGCCTTGTCTTCGGCCAACGGAAAAATCTCGCTCCAATTGGTAAGGATGTGCAAGTGATATACTATGGCAGATATATGAAGGCTAAAATGTGACATGTATATATATAGCCTGAAAATGCTCCCAGTCAATTTGCGCTCTCGAGTGTGGTGGGAAGAAACATTGTGAAGGCATCTGAGGGTGGCAAGCTGCACTTTACGTCGAGAAACCGTGGACAGGTCAAAGGCTATTATGAAAAGGCAGACGCGCGCAGTTCGGTGTCGCTGTCGTCTGTGGTAGGCACAACTACGCTAGCGTATGGAAAACTGTGAAATAAATGATGAGTGAAAGAGGGGTTAATCACGTGGCAGGGAATATGAAGGCCTTTCCATTGACGTATGTTGGTGTTATGATTTGATGACAATCACTTTCATTAGTGCGCAAATTTGGACCCCACCAGGGCTGAGTGTTTTCCCCCGCTACCCCCGTCCACGGGTCTCCACAACACGGACGCATGCACGCACCCACACTATTTATCAATAGAATGTAAATGATAATATTTACACACGCCCAAACCCCCCGAATGAATTCAGTTTCTTATCCCGCCTTGCACCCCTTGGCTACTGCCTCGTTTTCTTCACTATTTTTTTTTTCTCTTTTCTTTCTTTATTCTTTGTGTCCCTTCAATACAAATCCGAGAGAGCGTGTTTGTCTGTGTAGGTGTGCTTCTCTTTTCGCTTTTCGTACATCTCGCATATCGCCGGCTTCTCTCCCCCCACCCCACCCCACCCCTTCCCTTCTTTCTTTCTTTCTTTCTTTCTTTCTTTTCTTTATCTCTTCATTCTTTTTGTACATCTCTTTATTTTTATCTTTCTCTTCTCCCACTTCTATTTCTTTCGCTATCATTACCACCACAACCAGCGCACGGTCTACGCCAAGAACCTAGCAACAAACCAAACCTTTGATTTTTCTTTCCTTCGACATAAACTCAATCCATCATTCCGTCTCGACAGCCACCGTTTGCCAAACTGTTCTCGTTCGAAGCCATGGGCTTGTGTCTCTCAACGGAAGAGAGAGCAGAGCGGGCACAGAGTCAACGCATTGACCGGGCCATTGAGGAGGACAGCAAAAAGCTTAAGCGAGAATGCAAGCTGTTGTTGCTCGGTAAGTGGTGTTACCCATGCCGCTCTTGATTGCTTGGCATGCACACGCGAATGGTTTCAGCTCGCACATGAAGCTTTTGTTGCGATCTTCTTTCTCGTTTTCTTATTCCTTGTGTCATTAGGAAGTGGCGAATCGGGCAAATCGACCATCGTCAAGCAGATGAAGATTATTCATCAAAGCGGGTACACGCGCGACGAACTGTACAGTTGGCGAGCGACTGTGTATCGCAACTTGATGGAATCGGCACAAATACTGGTTTTGGCTGTTCAACGCTTCGATTATCACTACGACAACTCGGCGAACGAGGCACGTGCCCCATCGCCATTATTATTGTTGTGCAATGTTCCCACTAACATGGATTACCATCTTTTTCCCTTCCGTTCTCTTTGGCGTACTCTAGTATCATGCAAGACGCATCATTGAATACGACCTCGGCGGTCCAGACAGCACAGAACGCATGCTTGATTCGAACATTGTCGAGGCCGTGGAGAATATATGGAAGGATGGCGTCATTCCCCGTTTACTGGACCAGGAAGCAAGCGAGTTCTATCTCATGGATTCGGCACCTTAGTAGGTTTGGTTGTCTCTTCTTCCTTTCAAAGTCGTCTCACTCCTCTTTTATATATTATATGTATATATCAGTTTCTTTGAAAACGTACGGCGAATTGGACGCTCGGACTACATTCCTAATGTGCAAGATGTGCTCCGTGCACGATCCAAGACGACGGGTATCACGGAAACGCGCTTCAGAATGGGTCAAATGAACATTCAGTAAGTTCTTCTTTCGCGATTTGTTAGTACGTCGATATTTATTCCAACGTTAGCATGTTTGATGTTGGCGGACAGCGCTCTGAGAGAAAAAAGTGGATCCATTGCTTTGAAGCGGTGACATCCATCATATTTTGCGTCGCCCTCAGCGAATACGACCAAGTCTTACTCGAAGAATCTCGGCAGAACCGCATGATGGAGAGTCTCGTGCTGTTTGAGTCCATTACCAACAGTCGATGGTTCATTCGAACGTCTATTATTCTCTTTCTCAACAAAATCGACTTGTTCCGCGCCAAATTGCCCAAGGTACCACTCGAGAAATACTTTCCGGACTATGGTGGAGGGCAGGATCCCTCCAAGGCCGCAAAGTACATCCTGTGGCGGTTTACGCAGACGAACCGTGCCAAACTGAACATATACCCACAGTAAGTTGTCCGATTAGGTTCAAATATACTTTTTATTTCTTTTTGTTCTAAACATACATTTCTTTTCCCAAATCTAGCTTGACTCAGGCAACCGACACATCCAACGTGAGTGAGAAGATAAAGACCTATTCCTGTTTTAGATTTTAACTTTGATTCGTTTTCATTTTTGTGTTCCAGATCCGCCTGGTTTTTGCCGCCATAAAGGAAACCATCCTCCAGAATGCACTCAAAGACTCGGGCATATTATAATCCTTCTACTGATCTTCTCTCTATATTTTTTTTTACCTTCTTGTACAGATGCACATATAATACTTCTACACGTACCCTCTTTAGCCCGCTAATACCTTTTCCTCAACATCAGTCCCCACATTCCCGCCCGTGGCCTAGGTGTCACCACCTGTCATCCCCCATCCACACTGCTAATAATAGTAATAAAAAGTAATGCGCTCTGGAAACGGAACATGAATACAAAGAAAAAAAAAGTCGGGGGTCGGGTATGTCTATTGGATGCCGCGGTCGTTACGCATACACACATAAATTGGATAGATAATTATTGTATTAATGGCTCTTCTTCCGCCAGCGAAGCGAGCCGCAGCATGCGTTCGGACGCCGCCAGCCGTCGAGAACCGCTACGCGACCGTGTGCCTGTGCCATCCGTATTATTACTATTTGTACCGGATGTGGGACTCGTTGAGGGCAGGGCTGGTACTGGGTTGTTCTCTTCTTCGCTCTGGATATGCTTCAAAAGATCTTCAGCACGCATCGCCACCGACTCACTCCGCGTCCTGCGGCGCTCGCGTCTTAATGACACCCGCCGACTGTTTCCGCTGCGTCGTTTCGCGGCCGAGGTCAGCTCACCCGATCGCAATTTGAGGAGCAAGTTATCCATGATATCCTTAGCCTCTTGTGCTTCCTGCGCGTCTTCGCCGCCCATCTCGGCCGCTTCTTGGCGCGCCCGCTTGACATGCGCCTTACGTTCTTCTTCAAACTGTCGCGCACGTTCAATTTGCTCCAGCTTTTTGCGTTGGGCCAAAATATCCGCCCGGGCGCGCTAATAGATTGAAAAATGAGTCTCTATGATACTCTCTCAATGAGCCAAGCCAAAGTACCTCCCAACTGGACGTGAACGTCTTGAAGATGCCAAAGAACTCGTCCGGTTTCATGTCGCGTGGATTCTCGCCAAAAAAGGTGACCACGTCCTTGTAGGCAATGTCCATTGACGTGTATCGCACTTCGAGCTGGTCAAATTTTTCGATGCTTTGATCCCTGAAGACCGACATGACTTGCACAAAGCGATCGTCTTCATGCCGCTCGCTTGGCTCGCTATAATGCCGATCAAGCTCGTGCATGAGTTTTTGCAGACCGACGCGCAGCTCGTTGTAGTCTTTGATCAGATCTTGGATCGTCACTGCACAGTATATGTCAGTATCTGTGCATGTGCATGCGCATGTGCATGCGCGGATAGAACGGGATCACCCTGTGTGTCCTACCTCGACAGGCCTCGCCGGATAATTTAAGGTCCTCGAGAATACGTTCGCTAATATCGGGGAACTTCTCTTCAATAATGTTGATTAAAAAGTGTAACAATGTGGTATCGTTGCCGGATGACTTGGTATCGACGAGCTATTTTAAACAGGGTTGAGCAAAAAAAAAAAAAAAGGCGGACTTGACCTTTTCTGATCCACTTACCTTGTTGATACTGGATATACGGATACCGAAAGCCCCACCCTGGAAACTGGTGGCATTCAAAAAGTTACCGACCATGAGCACAAGCTAAGAAGAGACAGGTAAGTGACTCGTTTTGCGGCCAAGAAAAAGGGTACTCACATTCAAAAAGTCTCTAAAAGCACGCGAGTCTTGGAGTGAGGTCGATGCGTCCATGACATTGGCCATATTCTGTACAACGCAATCAGTCCCCTGAACTGGTCATCTCCCATTTCAGTCTGTTTACCTTCCCAAGCTGAGTGATACGCTCCGAGAATGTCGCGCGGAATAGCATATTGTCGATACGCTCTTTGAAGCGCGGTATCTCCATAATCTAGACTCGAAAATCAATAGGCTGACCAAATATACCGAATGAAAGAAAATAAGGCAAACTACCTCTGCACAGAATTGGTCGGGTCGGGACAAGTTCTCCAGGTCGTCTTCGGACGCGGTCTTCAAAAACACAGAGAGCTTCCCCATTTCATCAGGTGTAGGCGCGTTCGCGTACAGATTCCGCAGCAAGATCTCGGTGCAGAACCGGTCATCCATGTTCAAGATTTTCTGTTTCGCGTCCGCAAACGTCGTATGTTTAATCTTGGCGAGGATGGAAATATCTAAAAGAGAATATCCTTAAGTTCTTTTCGCTCATCCAATATACAAAGAACTCTGGACTTACTGATTTTGTGGGCTTTGCGTGAATCAATGATACAAATCTCCTGCTTCCGTTCTTTGAGTGCCTTGTTCTTGCGCTCAATGACTTTCTGCGCAAACATCTCTTCCATGCGGTTAAAGATGCCTTCCGCGTCCAGTCTGTTCTCCAGAGCGGCTTCCTCATCATCGGCGTTTTGGCCCCACACGGTTGCCTTGAGGCGATCCATGTTGAGCTTCTGCCACTGTAAGGCGCGGGTCTTGACAGACGGGAGGTGGTTCATGTTCTTGCGCGGCATGACGCCCAAAGTGGGTGCAGGTGGCGGTGCCGGCGGTGCGGGAGGTGCCGGCGGTGCGGGTGGAGCTGCGCCGTCCTCTGCAATGTGCGTTTTGACGGATGTAGGTGGCGGAGGCGGCGGTGGTGGTGGCGGCGGTGGTGGAGGAGTATCGGCCGTGGAGGAGGGCTGGGGCGGTGGAGGTGGTGGAGGCGGCGGAGGTGGAACGTCGTCCGCTGTGCTTGTCTTCGAGTCGTCTTGCTCCGCATTTGAGGCATGTCTGGACGCCAATGCTTCTGTTAGGGAAGGCGCTGGTGACTGTGTTGATTCAAGCGAAGATGGTGGTGGCGGTGGTGGCGGTGGCGGCGGAGGGGGAGGAGGGGCACCCGCAACCGGAATAGATGCGGATTCGGGTACTGGTGCTGGAGAGGATGTATTAGAGGGTGTTTCAGAGGGCTTCGCAGACGGCGCGTCGGGCGTCGTCAAGTCAATCGATGAGGAGAGTGTATCGAGGGACGCTGATGTGTGTGTCGCACGAGGTGACACTGCCGGTGCTGGAGAGATGGGCGAAGACGGGCGCGTGGATAAGCGTCTTGCTTCCGATTTATCCGACACTGTCAAGCTGCGCAGCGAATTGGACCGCGTCGGAACAGGGTCGCGGTCGGAAGCAGCCGATGCGTTGGACTTTTCGCTGGCATAGGAAGGTGTTCGCTTTCCGCGTCTAAGCGAGCGCGGTCTATCCAGGTTTAGGCGATCGGGCGATGTTGCACGATCCAATACAGAGGACGCGATTGACTCGAGCGACTCGGAAAAGGACATACCCTCCTTGGATTTGTCGTTGGTGTCATCAAATGGTGCAATGCTGGGAAGACGAGGAGGTTCGGGCATGGCCACGCGCGTGGCGACACGCAATGTGTGGGTATCTGCTTCTAGGCTGGAGGTCGAAGACGCCGAGGACCGAGACCGCCGCATTGAGCTAGAGCGTGCCAGTGAGCTCATGTCCGAGTCGCGACGAGCCCACACGGGCTCCTTTTGAGGCATTACGCGGCTATTCTCATCGTCATCGAGAGAGTCCCTGGATGAGAAAAAAAACTGAAGCTCAGTTACGGTTCTCTAACAAATATGTTGCGCTTTGTACCTCTTGGAGGAAGCAAAGCTAGCAAAGCTCGCTTTCAACTCGTCTTGGAGACTCATGGCGGGCGAAGTCGCTTCTTCCTGGTCGTCCTCGTTCAATGGCTCTGGACGCGATAGACCGCGATCTTTGCTTGCTTTACGAATCTGTCTCCGGCGCGCGTTCGCAAACCGCGTCGAGGAGCCCATTAAAGGCATTGCACCAGGTACCACAAAGTCGGCCAGTCCGCTACTCGACCCAAACTGCATTGCGAGCTGATTCTTGAAGTCGTCGGACAGACTGGCAGCCAAGGAGCGATGTTTGTCTTCGAGCTTTGAGCTGACGCTGGCTCGCTACATACAAACGAGTTAAGACACTTCCAAAGCGGACCAATTGCTTACCTCGGCTCTGTCGTCACCAGCCTCCTTTGACTTGTTACCCTCCAAGCTTTCTCGTGCCTTGACCCGGCCCATAGCTTTAGCAAATGCGTCTCGTGGAATGACGATATCGGCACCCTCCTCACTGGTTTCGTCGCCTTTCTCTTCAGCAACTGCTTTGTAAAAGATGTCGAGCTGGGTTTGCATACTCTCGAGATCCTTTTCGTAGTTTTGCTGCAAATCCCGGAGTTTGCCCTGCAGCGTTGAGATGGTGTGTCGGGACATCCGCAGCAAATCTTCGAGCGAAGCTGTTTTTTCGCGAAGCTGGACGATCTCGGCGCCTAATAACATGGATTTAATACATGGAGATAGCTGTTTAACATGACGTTATAACATACCTCCGCCTTCAACTAGCTGTTGCTGGAGTTCATCGCGCTCGTGGGAGACCTCATCGTACATTTCCTGCAGATTGCGTATCTCCTCGAGTGTGGCCTGGAGCTGATCCTGGTCGGCGAATTTGTCAAGGAGGTGGCGCACCGAGGTACCATATGATGACGAAAAGTCTTCGACGAGGCCCTTGTGGTCCAGGACCACCTGGGTGACCAAATTATCGATAACTTGAAAATAGCGTGCTTTGAGTTCGCCCTCGTCGCGAATAAGCAGAATGTGCTGAAGACAGCTAAGGAAAAAGTCGTAACCGCGCGTTCCTTCAACACTGGCAAGAACACATTCAAAAACGTCGCGTGGATCGTTCAGGTCGCGCAATACCCGGTCGTGATATATTTCCATAACGTCGTCTTGGTCGTTTTCGGCGAGGAGTCGAAAGTCTTGGACTTGTCGATCGATCTGTTCGCTATTGAACTCGAGCATGATATCCATTAAACGCTCTAAGCCGGATGCGTTCATTTGGTTTCGAAGGTGGATACGCATTTCTGCATCCTCGACGACGTTGATGATGGCGTTCACCAATAGCAGATTGTAAAGCTAAGTTGTCGTTTAGTGAAGCCATATCTTTGCCCAGATCCGTTGCGACCTACCGCATATTCACTCATTTGACTTTCGGCTGTGCCGCCGCCGTGCGAGACCATCCTTTTGTAGTCTTCACTTGCGCCCACCATACTTCCCATGCGACCGCGTCCGTTCAATGTGTAGCGTAGTTCCCGAAGCCATGCATCGAAACGACCGTAGCCTTTCCGCACGTCGCGCAATTGGTCCATTGCCTTGAGGACCATTTCCTGACCGACGGGCACCTTGTAATAGCACAAAAAGACGAGCACTTCACAGACGAGGCGGCGGTTCAGCATAGAGGGAGATACGATGCAGTATACGATTTCTTGGACGCATTGAGGGCTCTTGAGCGCTTCTCGAACTCCAACCTGTTAGACCTCGTCAGTCTCAAGATTATGATCTGCCAGAAACCCGCCCTACCGTATTGTTTAAGAGGGCTTTGAAGCATTTAAGGATTTCGCCTTCGGTGGTCAACTCGGGCTCACGCCTATGCTAATGATGAATATACACACGCGCCACCCGACTAAACATGGGCTTACTTCTGCTTCTTATTGAGGACGCCTAGAGCAGCTGTGATGATCTGCATTCCCCGCATTTCAATAAACTGGCGCACCCAACTAGACGGTGTGCACAAGAGTTAGTCGTATATAGTCAGAGAAATATACGTTTCTTACCCCAGTGGCATGGTGCGGAGACTGACACTGAGATGGGCGAGAGTCTTCGCGTGTATGCCTTTCATATCCGGCTCCGAAAGCTTTTTGACATAAAATTCAGGGCCGCTCCTGTCATCCTTGTCGACCGAACTCCCTTTTCTGGAAGCGGCGGCAGCGGCTGTTGCCTTGGCGCTTGCCTCGGCTTGAATGTCCTGAGCCACCATAAGCCGCTTCTTCTCAACAGGAAACCCGAGCATCACGCTTCGTGCGTTGGGGTCGTGAATGCCACGTCGCGACTTTATGATATCATGTAAACAGCCAGTAAATAATATGCAGGGTGGTTCATTCAATTATATACTCACGAGCATCTTTTCGAATCGTGCGTCGATCTCGGCCTCGCTTAGGGAGTCGGGATTGAGAATCAGCAGGTCATTAGCGGTCTCGTTTGTGCTGAGGAAGGAGAAAGTGTTGGAGGTTTGTGAGCTACGAAAGGACGCCTCGCCGCCATGACCTTGAAATAGAAAGAATGGGGAGGGGAAGGTACAGATAGAGATTGTCAGCTAGACCCACACGCGTATGTGTGTATGAGGGACACACACCTGAAAACAAGTCATCGACGGATGCGTTGGAAGCAGTGGAGCTATACGTGCTGGCAGGGTGATGATGGGATGGCGATGGGGGCGATGAATTGCGTTGGTGATGTTGTCGACCGCTATTACTGCTTAAGCTGCTGGTGCTCGTGCTCGTGGTAGGCACGAGCCGCGGCGAAGCGTTGATCGGTTCAGGGCGACGCTTCCCTTTGGCTTTGCTTCGACCAAACAGGTCCATCAAGACAACATCCAACAGGGAGCGATCTCAGGGTCAACTCTGGAAAGAGATAGATAAAAAAAAAAGAGAAAGCGAGAGACCCTTCCCCAAGTTTGAGCAAGCCCTAATGTTAATGTCGCACAAGACTTGTCCCAATGCCATACTTAGTCGGCTTCATTGAAGAAGTCTACTTTATCCTATTACAATCGCCATTTTTCGACTTCCACGTTGAATGACACCTATCCACCCCACCACAGAAAGCCATTGTGCCTATCTTTCTGCGCGCTGAGTCTCACGCGTAATGATGAGATTGCCTATTCACTATGGCCAGCTATGGGGTTCCCATTTTCGGTCCTTTCTCCTGCATGAGCAAAAACCCAACCCAATCGACCGGTCTTTCAAACCTAATTGTACCCGCCCGTTGGCGTGACAACATTATGGTCCTCCGTTCGTCACCCGTTACGGCAGCATGTCTTGATTTCTGACAGCCCTGAATTCAGCCAATTAACTCCTTGACATATGACAAGTCTAACTCATGGAAAGGCATGATTGTCAGGCGCTAGTATCCTGCATGTATGGTTGTGTTGTTCCTTCATGTCTATATGCGTTTAGGACAAGAGTGAACATCATTTTTACGCTCTCTGCGCTCTCTGCACACGGAACTGTCATTGTTCCTGAGCAACAACAGCCATTCAAACGTGTTTTAATGCTGTGCGCGTCTTTATTTTATTCTTTTTACTCTGCGCAACCTTGCACAAGACTTCGCACGGACTGGGTTTCCCATTTGGTCTAGACTGCGATTCGGCTTTTCATTCGTGGACTCAAACCGCAGATCAGGTCCAGGACCTTCTCCGTCTGTCCTTGTCAATTACTTCTTCTATTATTAACTCTCTGCTATATTTACAGTCAAATTGAAAGATATATCTTTGGTTGTTTAGGTTATTTTAAGAAGCTCAAAAATTTCTGAATGGCCCCTGATTTTGGTAGAGTTGGGCACTCCATATGAACAAGTGGCGCGTTGGCGTGTTTTTCATATTACTCCTATGCGCCCTGATGTAGCACGCGTGTTGAAAACCAATCTTCATGCATCGTAGATTAGCACTTTCTCTCCCTGCCTTACCTTTGCGTTGGTAGAGTGATCCCTATCGGTGAGAACAAGTTTTACTACTGGAATAGCAAAAGGGTAAAGACATTGTTAGGCCGAGAAATGTTGGAAAAACATACAGTATAACAGTTTGATCACTACTGCATGACTTTACAACTTGACTACAAACCATATGGAAGGTCGATATTTGAGGACTTTTTTACAGTAAACTCCCCCCCCCCAAACGAGATTGATGGCGTTCGCGGTGTATACAATTGGCCTGTGTCTGTCACCGAAACGCGACGTCGCTGGTGGGAAAAAGAAATGAATATCACTATAGAATATGGGAGACGCCCGTTGTGTCCCCAATAAAGTGACGAAGCAGAAACACAAAGCATAGCTTCTCTGCCATAGAAATTAACTTGCCAAACAGGTACACAAGTCGTGTGCTGCGACAACAAGCGGCACAGTTTGAATGCGGAAAGCGTGTTGTCTTCCGCTAATGCAGGTCAGAAATGGAGGCGGAGAAAAAGATACTGACGTTGTGATGATACTAACCAGCAGGACGCCAAGATAGTTGATCCGTCGCGCTTATTCCTTTATAATTTTATCGTCCACTCTCGACGTAATAGTAATTGATCATTCGTCAATACAATAAAGTCACAACTCGAAGGGCCATTTTGACAAGAAACATGGCGCCAGTTGAAAAGACCATTGATAAAGCACCGAGCAGGCCACCCAAAGCGATGCTCATCTCTACCACTCTGAGTCGCGACTGGTATATCCCATCAACCGCTGTGCTTCCGGTCTGGCAGGCACTTGTACATTTTATAAAATCTAAGTCTCCATAGAATTGCGCGCGTTTTCACGCAGAGCCTGCAGGAACAGAAAAATACAGAGAGCCTC
This sequence comes from Syncephalastrum sp. PYS2702, assembly GCA_023630325.1. Classification (NCBI taxonomy): domain Eukaryota; kingdom Fungi; phylum Mucoromycota; class Mucoromycetes; order Mucorales; family Syncephalastraceae; genus Syncephalastrum; species Syncephalastrum sp. PYS2702. Next base: position 23,535 of record JAMAMT010000124.1, read on the forward strand.
TATTCCTCCAACGTTTAAATAGAGGCATTCTAAGCAACCCGTTCACGTACACTGTAAATTGCAGATATCACTTTCAGCGGTGGAAGAATAATATTCAGCCGATAAACATCTAAATCCGCGCAGACAGTTTCATAGCAACGCAAGAATATACAAATTTGCCATGACATTAATTCGCTATCCAGCACTACTCTATCAAAAACATACCACTATAGATGTGCTATTATCTGCATACTATATACTATCAATGCATACTTCTGTTTTCATATACAGACTTCAGACACTGATAACTGGGAAATAATTTCAGAGGGACCCGCTGCCGGTGCTGTCGCACTCCATGGATCCCTTATGTATGTAATATAGAAGGTGGGCATTATAGAGGATGGGCGCTAATGGTACTACCATACGTATAAGCAGATTCACGGTTTTACCACCACTGTATGCGTGCGAAAGCAAAAAAAGAAGCTTAATACCACCATACCCACGGTATGACTAAGCCAAAATAAGGAAGTCGTCGCTGCGGCATGGTATTGACATGGGATTTACCTATTCTCAGGTGTGTCAAAATGAGAAGTGCACGGTAGGATTTTGTAGATATGAATCACAGGATGCCTTAGTAAGGCTGTACACAGAGTAGCGCATAATTTTGGGGCACATATTTCCATTGGGAGCGAATTTGGCTTGACGTAAAACGGGGACAAGTTGCGATGGTTTTCCCGAGCGGAGTGCGGGGGCCGAGTGAGATAAAATGTTCAGGACGGAAGACTTGGCTTCGCCCTTTCTCAACCAGAAGAGTACAGTATACGATACACAATATGACCAAAGGAGACGGACGCTTCCCTATTCATCCCGTGTACGCTGCGGCATTCGAGCTGCGTAAAAAGGCACCCCCGATTGATACGATCAGCGTCGAGCAGCTGCGGGCTTATGCGGATAAACGACTCGAACAAGCCAACATTCCGCTGCCTGAAGTGCTCGTAGAGGACCGCATGATCGACAGTGGCGACAAACAGATTGAGCTCACCTTGCTGCGCCCTCTTGGAACGGAAGGCAAGGTCCTGCCTGTCCTGATCTACCTGTAAATGCCCACTCCACTTGGATACAGACAGGGAAAATTAACAACAGAGTCCTCTTTTAGGCACGGCGGCGGATGGGTTTTCGGCAGCAAGCACACGCACGCCAAGGTCATCCGCGACGTAAGTCTGAACGAGTGTTGAAGGAAAGCGGGGTGCTGAATATGAAGCGTTACATTACGCGTACTTGTACGTATGCAGCTGTGCATCAAGGCACACGTGGCGGTTATCTTTGTCGACTATTCCCTGAGTCCGGAGCACCAGTTTCCTGTCGCACTTGAAGACTGCTACAACGCACTTCAGTGGGTTGTTGCCAATGCCGAGGCCATCAAGGTCAATGCCGACCAGATTGCAGTGGGAGGTGATTCCGCCGGCGGTAACCTTTCCACCACCCTCTCTCGTGAGTATCCATATTAGGAAGGAAAACGTTACCAGCTCACTGACACACCATGGAAAAGTCCTCGCCAAGGAGCGCGGGCAGAACCATCTGATCAAGACGCAAATCTTGGTGTATCCTGCTACTGCCCCGAGCCACGCTGAGTATGAGTCATATGAGCTGTTTGGCCAAGGAGACTACGCACTGTCGATGAAAGGTAGAAAGCAGAGTAAAGGAAGGTTCGGGATGCATGACTCATCCAATCTGTTTGCTAGAAATTAAACATTTTGGAGGCGCTTACTTCCCTGTACCACCACCGGAGCTCAATAACAAGCTGGCAACACCTATGCTTGCCACCCTCGAGGAGCTCAAGGGCCTGCCTCCTGCTGTCGTCATCACAGCCGAGTCAGATGTCCTTCGCGATGAAGGCGAGGCCTATGCACGCCGTCTCACAGAAGCTGGCGTCCCTGTCGCGGCTATGCGAATGATTGGTGCAGGTAAGTACAGTGGAGAAGCAGACGAGCCCGAAGAAAATGACGCACTAACCTGCCCGTTTCATCCATAAAGTCCATGGCTACATTACTATCCCGGTAGAAACCCCCGTTTACAAACAGACCATCGCGTTGATTTCTCAGCATATCAACGACACCTTTAGCAGTGCCTAACCCTGTTCATATGTATTCCTCCTTTCTTTATTTCGTATAAACTCTACAAAAAAATTTATTATAAATTTGTCGGAGGGCAAACAGCGTTGCGATCGATAGCGTAAGGCCACGCAAGCGCCGCGTCAGCTGCCGCAATTGGACAAATTTCCCAAGAGACAAGTGCGGGGGATTTGTTCCGGATATAAGAGTGCGGCTCCTGGCTCCTTGTCATTTCCCGCTCAAAAAAACCCTCTCCAAATACACATTACCACCATGCCTGCTATCACTTTGAACGCTGAATACGGCTACGTGCGTTTTCCTCGATTTATTTACCAAGACGTAAACTAACTTGCTTCCCTCGCACAGGTCCTCGCCACCTACGCTGCCAGCGCTTTCTACGTCTTCACTCTCGGTGCCCAGACTGGCAAATACCGTCGCGCTGCCGGTGTTCCCTACCCCTATGGTAAAGTTATTTATTCGAGGAACCACCATGATCAGAAGACTGAGATTGCCTTGATTTAGCCTATGCCGAGAAGGAGGAGGCCGAAAAGGACGAGAAGAAGCACCTTTTCAACTGCGCGCAACGCGTCCACCAGGTAAGAAATAGAAATATGGGGAAGCAAGCGCGTCTGTGCGTGACAAGCTGACACAAAAAATTTGTGTAATCTCAGAACACCCTGGAAATCTTCCCCACCTACACCGCTTTCCTCTTGACGGCCGGTATCAGCCACCCCGTGCCTGCCTCTATTGCTGGCGCTGTCTGGCTCGTTGGCCGCTACTTCTTCTCCTCTGGCTACCTGACTGGTGACCCCTCCAAGCGCATGCGTGGCGTCATCGCCTACGCTGGTCTGTTGGGTCTGCTGGGCATGTCTGTCCACTCCATCTACAGCCTCCTCGCCTAAATTACTTCTCTTTTTCTTCGCTAATACATACTACATATCCCTTGCATACTCTTGATGTCCTGAAACTCTCAATAAACTCGTTTATGTTTGTTATACGCGCAGTGGAGCCAAAGCCATGGGATAGGGCCATAGATTAGCTGTAGTTGATTACTATCAGCCGTCACAAAGAACGAACAGAAATGTCTATCATCTCCAGCCCCCTGTCTCGCAGTCTGCCAATATCTATCTGCTGAGTGAAGCATGATACAGTACGCCTGGGCGTCAGCGTCCTTACGTAGTTGTTGTCCACGGGGCGAACCGGCCTTATCTCTTATCGGTAGAAGAGCACGGCTCTCTCCTCAGATTTTCTGGCTCTGGGATAGGGGTACACAAAGATATCAACAGTACCGATCTGGTATTCATTATACTGAAAGATACTGCGTGTGCAGCCCGAAGGGATGGAATTAAAGCAGATCTGCAGAAATATCGAGCCCGGAAGTGTGCGTCATAGAGTATTTGTCATGAAATGAAGTTTCCGGTTTGAAAGAGAAACAAAGTACACAACGACTTCCTCGGAAACCCGCCGTAACATTTTTCCCATCAATGGGCGGGGATCACCCGCGGGACGGGTCGGCCGGCCGAGGTCCGCGGAAGTCAAAGTATTCGCGTGAGACTAAAAATAACAAAAGTATTGCTTGATAAGGACTACACGCACAACCAAATCAGTGAGGGCAGAGCTGCATATAAAAGGCTCCACTTGGACAAGCGAAAAAATATTATCAACAAACACACCTTTTCTATCTCTTTCTCCCAAGAACAAGTAACTCTCTCTCTATTTCCAATGGATCCTGGTCTCTCTCTACTCCAGCACATCAAGACTATCCCTAACCTCATCAACGAGGATCCAAGCATCACCACGCCTAAGAACACGGCCTTTGTCGATCGGCCCTGGAGCGAGCTGTCCAAACTGTTGGCTGACCGTAAGGAGTCCTCCTCAGCGTCCTCAAGTGCTGCCTCGACGCCCGCTACGGAACATGAAGACGATACCACCATGGGTGCCTGGGACTACATGACCGGTTACCAAGACACTGATCACCAGCATTAATTCATAAGATACCCTGCCATGATGGCCCTTCATAACCATATAATCTCTTTTTTCCAGTTTCGTTTATTTGCTTTCTATTATCATTTTCCTCATTCAATACAAAGATAACACCGACTCCTATATTGATATCTCTGCACATGAGTCGAACCTTTCATTATCTTAAACCCCTTTTTGGGATGTGTCTCCGTGATTGATACGAAACCAAGCCTTTTATGGAATTAACCGAGAGTGCGATTGTGTTGTGGAACCGATACGTTTGTCTAGATGCTGCCCCTTAGTGAGCCATCCAAAGCCGAGTGGCGACTGTCTATGGGTACGGCGATCAAGACGATTTAGCCTTGTACACAGATATCGAGTACTGTAATGTAGGGCCGTACTAGAGCAGTAAGGATTTCACAGGATAGTAACATTTCCCCCATAGGATTACACAGCCGCAGGGCTCTGTAGTCAGTCATTTAATTCTGATACGCTATGTAGTACACCACTTTGTATCTCAAATCGATACAGTTTGCGCCAGTTGGATCTCGCTTATATTGTGCAAGAAACCATCACTGTGCAGCACTTGGCGGGCGGTCAGCCCCTGTTACACACAAGTAACAGCCAGAGGAGAGGAAACGTTACAGCGACAACCGACAACAGGTGGACTTCGTCGTCGTGCAAGGTTTAGTTGGTACAGCGACCCTGTTAACATTGTAGGAACTACAGAACAAAGGTAGCATCCGCATACAGCCACGAGATGAAAGTATTCCTCTAAAGTAGTGCCACTGATATGGCTTTCCCAATTAGGTCCCTTGACACCTTCGCCAGTTGGGTGGTTTACTGAATGTGCTTATCAAGCGCCTTCAATTTTCATAGCCTGATAGGCCAAGGGCAACGTGGCTGGCAAAATGCGTCGAATGTGATCCATAGACTTCATCGAAATGTATTCTGCTCTGTAGAAAAAGTAGATGGTGCCTTACTTTGGCGCTAGAGATAGTCGTTTATGTTGGGTATCATTGCTTATAGCAGGCAATATGGAGATATTAGGATTAAAATAGAGGGTGTGCTTTAGGATTCCTCTTGATTCAAAACTTTGGAGGCCGCCATGAATCTACAGAGAGAAAGGAGAGCGTGTTAAGTACAGACGATGGGGAAAAGGAACGAATGGAGTGAATGGAGGGCAGTTCAACGTACTCTGAGGCGTGAATGATTTGTAGTTTGTGAAAAGCAGGAGCGTAGTTGGCAGCTGTGTTGACGTTCGACTTTAAGGTGGTGATATTCTTATCGAGTTTGGTGAGCTGTGAGTGCAAACTGGCGTACTGCATCTGTTTGGACATGCGGGTGTACGTCGACGATGAGGATGATCGTTCCTGCTCTGGCATGGAGTAAAACAATATGTACAACAGTATCGAGCAAAAGGCGAGAAAAAGACGCGTGCGGGGCCCAATTTTTTTCTTCTTTTTAAGATACGCGACTCGTCTTTTCCCTTTTTACTCCTTGCACCCAGTCCAGCACACTCGTCTCCATGGACATGGACATTCCGCGCCCACGTGTCCAGCGCGAATCCATTAAACGGCAGCACAACCGACCTGAACTCCTCAAAGACCGGGTGCGCCAAAAGTATGCGAACCACATGAAGGATGCCCGTCGTGCTCAAATCAACCGCCGTCGTGAAACCAACGCAAGTAGAAAGCGTATATATAGCGTTATCTTTTCTATATGCTTATATGGTTTTTTTTGTATGGTAGTTACAATACTCGGCCCACCAAGAGTGGCAGGAAATGCAGCAAATGTACGAGCAAGCGCTTCAATATGAAGAACTGAACCCTGACTTTTTCCTGGAAGAAGGTAATTGCTTTTTTTCTTTTCTTTTTTTTTTTTCATGCTGACAAGGACCTTTATTCACTTACGACTCGATTCCAGAGGAACAAGGACAGGAATACGCGCCCAATTCAAATCCAAATTCAAGCCAAATATTTGATACAAACTGGACCTGTTTTGCTTGTCATGGTGCGAAGCTGCAACAAAGTGGGCCGCTCATCCGCTGCCCAGCATGTTACTTTACGACAAACGAGAAGGTAAAACACGATCAGCGTACAGTGGCATTGTGCATTATGTGTATTGATCTTGCTATGATAGGGTATCTATGATATGCAAGCGCAGGAAGCGATCCATGCACAGGAATGTCCGGGCCGTCTCGCGTTTGGACCCGAGCCCGGGTGTGATACCATTCTTTCCATGTGTGATACCTGCGACTGGCTGTCCATCATCTGATTTAACGTGACGCCTGTCTTTGTGCTGCCTTGCCCTGCCTTACCTTGTCTTGCCTTGCCCTGCCTTGCCTTGTCTTGATTTTGTTCTTTTTTTTTTTTTTTGCCTTGCTCATTTGCTGTTATCATGTCATATATCATATACGTATATATGTAATATATATACAATCACACATCCATGTTTTTCAACGTCATTTGTCCTACACAGACAATGGTATCCTGATTGGCATCTGGCTCGTCGGGTAGATACGTCGTAGCGTGTTGCCAGGCACGTTCACCTGTGAGAAACAGGTCGGTGTGGAAAGTAAGAAAGGGTTCGCCTTCTTCGGGAGTATGGGGCGGATTCAGGCCTGCTGCGTCGTCATCTGCTACTCGGCATACTATCACGGATGCCTCTGCTTTCGTCTGATAGTTTTGCACCGTCATTCGGTAATAAGTGACAGGTGCCAGACAATCGTTGTGGTTCGGATCAACATGAGTCTTCAACCATTGACCGGCGATCCCCAGGGTGCATTGACCAGTCTCGGTCTTTGCAATCATGTGGCCTCGTACGCGATCATATGCATTTTCTTGCTCAGTAGGAGACAAAAAGCACAAGTGGGCCCAGCCGTCAAGGGTCGTCATTTCGAATAGGCGAGACAAGGGATAAAAAGAGGAATATGCAGTTTCCATACTGGGACTTTGAATTCTTTCACTTTGAATCAGGCTCAATTTCATCGAAAAAATAAAAATCTTCCCTTTTTGAAAACGGAATTGTCGCGTGTGCTCATGGCTGCGAACGACAAGTCTGCCGAAGTCCACTTCACGGCAGTCGACGACATTGCCGCACTGGTTAAACAGCGCAATGCAGATACACTTCGTCAAAGTAAGTTGTGTGGTGTGGGCTGATCGGCCTACTGACTCGTGTCTAGGTTTGCCGCACTTGAAGCACCAGCTTGAAGAAGCTGTCAAGATCCGCGTCGATCCCACCGAGAAAAACGCTCGTCCCCTTGTCGAGTACATTCAGTCTTGCACAGATCCTTCTGATCTTCTCGGTCTATGGGAATTCCAGGCCAGGGTAAGAACAGCATAAAGTTTGCGTATATCCACGGACTCATAAAAGTTATCCGCAGAATAACATCCAGGACCTCGAATGCCTTGCACCTGATGTTGTCAGTCTGTTTATGCGACTTTGCTCGACGCCCATTATTCGTCCTTTTGGTCTTACCATTGCCAGCGAAATCACGCAACAGTTTATCAAACCGATCCAGCGCGGCCTGGCGTCGCCCCGTGTACCGACCTGCATCTCCATGTTTCGATTGCTCACTTCCCTTTGCGCCCTTGGTCAGGCTGCCATCAAAGACCTCCTCAAAGCCTTCAACTTTCACACTGACGTAAGCTTTTCGTGCCATTTGGACAGGTCAGGTCGGCTCATCTCTTTTGTAACAGGGCTTTTTGCGAGCAGCACGTTACCGAAAGAAGGCACCGATCGAAAGGAGAGCAAAATCATATCATTATGGTAACCAACATCGACACATGCAAAATGTTCACCGTCAACTCATGCTGCGTAGATTTACGTACCCATTTCGTCCGGTTTGTCCTCGGCTTCTTTATCCACGGCAATGTGGGTATCAAGCTGCAAATTCTGGAGACAGAAAGCCTACTTAATGGCATATTCAGTAACATTGCAGAAGATGCTTACCCTGTAAGTGCACCTCATTCTGTATGCATCTTTTACTGACACTATTTTAGCTTCTGAAAGAGATCTTTTCCACCTTGCAGAAACATTTCCTCCATGACAGCGCGATTCCGCGCTCTGTTAAGCAGCATCATATGTCTTTACAGAGACTGGGTTACGTAAGAATCGCATCTATCGAAAATCAGAACATCATCCCCCCCCCTCTCTTTTACTCACCCGGAAATTAGATCACCAAGCTCTATAGTCGTACGGTGCCTGAGCCTCTGGGTGACGACGAAACAGGTGTCCCTGCCCAGCTCGTGCACGAGTTCCTCGTCTCCATCTGCACGGTCCCTAACGTCGGCATCTGTCAGCGTGACAATGGCTGGTATACCGCCAAGGCAAATGACGAAGGAGACGAGCAAAAGCAACCCAATGCCACCTTGAGCAAATTCATCTATACACTCCATCGCACCACCGATCTCCGTCAGCAGGAACTGGTCTTAAAAACGCTGCACGCCTGTCCCGCGATTGTACACAGGTACAACAAAAGAGGAAAACGCAAAAGGTCAAGCAAGGCACTCAGTACTCACTTTGGTACACTAGATATTGGCAGCACGACGATCTGACGATGGAGCCTCGACTCACCAGTCAATGGCTTGCTAGCGCGGCATTTCTCCAAAAGGCGGTCCGCCTTCCCGTGCCTTCCCTTTTATATGGCACAACCCAATTATACCCGACACACCCACCCGAAGCCAATATCATCATTGACAGCATCCTTCCCAAGGTATTCGGCCGTGCTGTCTCGTCCAAGGGCTTGAGCCATACGAGCCCGTTGGTGGAGTACACCACAATGACGACGCTCGCGTCTGCATTCCAGAAGTACGTCCAAGTCCACGATGCGTTGACACATGTGGTACGCACGACGGAAAACACAGATGAGCATACCGCGCAACGCTGGCAGACGTGCGTCGATGCACTTCGCGAGACGTTCCGCCGCCGTTTGCCAGACATGCGCACGCTGTACAATGTCTATACCCAGATCGCATCAGCCACGCTTCCGGAAGACAATGATGAGCTGAAGACCCAGAGTCAGCTCTTGCGTGACGTTGGATTTCGCCTGATTCGATACTATCAGGAACACCTGCCCGAAGCGCTCATGGAGTCCAAGATTGACCCGGTCAGCTTCATCCCCAAAGATATTTTTAGCGTGCGGCCCGAGTCGCTCGTCCATCTGCTCGAGCTCCTCTTGCACCTCTCTGATTTCAAATGGACCGATAAACGAGGTACGAAGAAGGACAAAGAGCATTATTCAACGCGTGACTAATTTTTCTGAAATAGGCAAAGACGCATTGTCTCCCATTGCGACCATCCTGCTTCTCTATCTCCAGACACCTTATGAACTTGTGCGCCACTTAACGCGCAAGGTCGTTCAGCATGCACTCGGTGCGTCGCTCATGTTCCAGCACAACCTCGATGAAATTCAGCTTTGGCTGAACGCGCTTCCCACCGACAGCGCCTCACAGGATACCGTTATTCGGTTCATGGACGAGTCGCTCAACCGCTTCACACGCAGTCAGTATCGCTACGCCGACAAACAAGTCGCCATAATACAGGTCGTAAATGCATCGGCGTCAACAAATTCCTATTCCTTGCTCGACATGAACGATGTGCTGGATATCCGCGGCACTGGAAAGAACGCCCTTCCATTTTCTCCTGTGCTTCTGACTATGCTTGAGCATCTTCCCGCGTTCAAAGGCGATCGATCGCCTGTGGAAGCATACCTTGAGCGCGTTGTTGCTTCTCTGGCGTCTCAGCCGACGACGTACGCTTACCTCCGGCAAGCGTGCCAAGACCAGCATGCGACGCTGACCCAGGTCATCAATGAGCGTTTCGCAGATAATCGACAGGATGAGGCGGTGCAGCACATGGCAGACAACACAGCAGCAGCGGAGGAAACAGCAGGCGATGCAGAGATGACGGAAGCCACGCTCGATTGCGATGTGCTCGTGCGCCACGTGATGGACGGAAACGAGCGCGGTATTTCAATGGACAGCATTAAAGCGTCGTGCAAAGAAGCGTCGGTCGATCTTGCAGAGCTTCTTCTCGAGGTTTTGCACGAAACTACCGTACTTTCGGCTGCCTCAGCAGAGATCCTCCACCTCGGCCATGACATCGCCCAAGACCGCACTGGATATGCGAATGCAGTGATGAATAAGGTCTTGGTGCTTTTGACCACAGCCACGGACAAGGACAATGCATCGATGCTCGATATTGCCGACTCGTTCTACGACGCCTGGGCAGATCGCCTGCCAGCGCTAGTGGTCGATTGGTCCGCGGTGGACAGTGAAACTATTCAAGACTTTGTGCTCGTCACTCTTATGGACAACCTCGCCAATCCGAGTGCTATCCATTTTCTGGCTGTGCTCATCCAGCAAGCCTACCAAGGGGTAAGTGGAAAAAGCGGGAAAATATTAGGAAGCTTTCTCATGGTTTACTAGTATGAAAAACGCGAGCCGATCGAGACCTACATGCGACGTATTCTCGAGAACAACCGCTATTCATATCTGACCTCACCTTCACCCGAAGAAAACGCGGACGATACGATTGAAACACGCCACAGGCAGCGCGCCGCGCTCGTCGACCTGGTCCAGACCTTGCACATGATCCAGCCCAAAGTGCTGGCCGATAATCACGGCTTGCTCAGTCCTCTGATGACCAGCTATGGCGCAACCACACATCCACTCGATCGACGGATCCTTGAGCTGCTGCGTTCGGTTGAACGCGTCGGTGGGCGTTCGATACTGACCAAGATGGTACTATATGGGCCTGGCTCGGATCGGCGGCGTCAGGCGCTCGCCCAGGGCGCATATGCTTTAGACCCGGCCGCGATCTCGGTCGAGCTGCTGGATCTCATCGATGTCGACCGGATGCGACGCACACTTTCCAGTTTTCCTTTGGGCGCGAAGCTGTCTGATTTGAGCATAGAGGGCGACGTGTATGACATTGACTACTTTGTGCCGCTCTTTGCCAATCTCCTTGCGCATGGCCCTGTGCAGGTCAAGGCGTTCATTGAGAGCCATGCTCTGGGTCTTTTGGTGGTGTGCTTGGCCGCGCAAGACGAGCAGCTACGCCGGCTTGGCTATCAGTGCATGGACAAGTTTGATGGCAGCTTGGCCGTAAGTTTGGATGGCAAGAAAGAGGATTACTTTGAGCTAACACTGCTTTCGATAGACCTATGAGTCATTTGAGGCACCTCTCGTCCGCTACATGTTTGAGGCACTTAAGAACTCGGTGCCCGAGCGTTTGGAAGGCGAAGCCCCACCGCTGATCCCAGCCCCGGTTGCATACACGGTCGCCTACGCGATGCCTATCCTCTTTCAACCTGAGCACCCTATGTACCCACACGTCACGTCATGGATAATTCGCAATGCCAGCTTTGAGCTTAAGGTGAGCCCCAAGGCCTTATCGCTTAGTAACTCTTTTTCGAACTTACACTTTCTTTAGTTTGTGCCCGTCTTCAGTCAACTTTTCACGTCGTCCTCGGGATCCTTGCACAAGGAGCGTCTGTGGCTGCTCAACGTCATGGCCTCTGCGATGCGTACCCATGATGACTACAAGGCCTACAGCCGTATCCACGCGTGGGAGATGATTGCTACTTTTTACTTTTCGCCTCTCGCCGACCGCGAGTGCAGAAAGGTTGTTATTGAGGTAAGCTTTTTTTTTTAAAAAAAAAGAAAAAAGGTACTCGGATACTAAGGTGTCGAAAGATCTTGATGCGCGCTGTCGCGACTCCCGTCACCGCTCTGAGCTTGATGCGCTACCATGGTCTGCTATCCTGGATACATCAAGCGCTGACAATGGCAGTTGACCCCGAAGAAGCACATGCTTGGAGCCTCATTCAAGCCAAGGCCATGCAAAGTGCTAGCACATGTGTAGGCAGCTCCTTCCAGGAAGCCATGTTGAAGGACGAAGCCGCTGTTCTCCAAAACTTGCATCCTTAAAACCGCGTACCGCGTCTACTTACTTTATAATTCCACCTTTTCTTTACAGCATTTGTCAATCTTACGCATACGTCCTCCACTTTTCACGCCTTGTACACATACGCATTGATTCTCCTCTTGCATAAACCAAATAAAGTTTATATCTTTAACTGTCTGATATGAGATCTCATGTACATCTCATGCACCCACGGTGTGCATTGTTCTGCATTTGAAACCCAGAAACTGGAGTAAGTTCCATTTTTCACAATTTGAACAATGCAGACTATGTTCTCCCAATTCAGCTGTCAGTCAGCCAGTCCAGAATGTGGCCAGTCAGTGTAGTCCGGAAAACTGCAATCTAGTATATGGTAGGTTGTGTGATGCTGTTTTTCTGGCATTTACTAATGCTGAGCAGTCGGTGGTGGTAGAATTAGCAACGCGTGGAAGACGAGTTCTCGAGGCCAACAAGAGAAAAGCAAGTTACCCATCTTCGAGTACAGAGAGAAGCGTTTAGGAAAATTGACAAAGTACCACAGTCTACGATTTTAAGGGAGATGTGCTAGCTAACCAACACATTACGCCTACGCAGTTTGCTTGCATCAAGCTAAACAGGAACCGTGGTCCGAACAGCTTCTACCAGCGACTCGTCGTTGTTTGTTAACAGGTGGAAACTGGATATGTCAGTGATGTCGTCGAATCACGCTTCAAGGCAAATTTGCAGTCAAGATACGCATGTCACTGTTCCATGATGGAGTCCGTAAAGTACGACCAGGCTCTACGGAATGGAGAGCGCGACTCACGAACCGCTGACGTGTGTCAGGTATTCAACGCCTACCGCACAGCCAATGGAGAGTGTGCCGTCGTACAGAACTTGATGCCGCTGAAAGTTATCCCCGCTTGTCACAGCCTTGATAATGAGCGAGTGTCACCGACTGGGGCTCTCACAATCCGAAAGGGAGCGTAAGTCGACGCGTATTATGGAGGCCACGCTTAAACGACGGAAAGCGATCGCGACAAACCATGTTTGTGTTTCATGTCATTTTCTGCTGAATGACATTACTGATCGTATGTGAGATACTTTTTCGTTTGTTCATATGTCTGTTTAGGGATATGATTCGAAATTTCTTCCTAGTATAGAGGGCACGCTCGGCAGTAATCTTCTCCGAAATGGACATGAAACACCGGTCGTCGATAAAATGAGCCATTACTTCTCATGGTAAGCAACTTACGCGAACAAGAACGTGAATCAGTGTCCTCATGCGTTCTATCTACATGGTTGCAGCATCGGCAAGAACCAGATCGTTGACCTGTCCAATTTCCGTGAGGGTTCACAACTGCAGCAAATGAACATTTTCCCGACGTCAAAAGTTCTCAAGAAAATCTGCAGCATAGTTGAGGCTCCTGAGGTTGAGCTGAGCGAATACTTTGATCGAAAAAAGGTAACCGCGGAAAATACGAAGAATGATCCACGAGAATAACATGATCGTGTTTCCTCTTCTTGCAGATCACCAACAGAACCGCAGCAAAAGAAGCATGCGACAAACTCGAACTTTTTAAACCAAAGAACGACAAGGGTCGTTGTCTTATAAAGATCATCCTTCATGTGTAAGTAGGAAATATGCAGCTCCACTATTATACTTGAACATCATGTTAATCTTGGATATAGCCTTGATCAGCACGGATATCAAAGCTATATGCTTTCTGATAGACATTCCACAAATGCACGGAGCAATCCCTGATCATTAAATTCTGGGGTCCAATATTCGAGTCGTACTTCGGCTACAGCACTGATACCTTTATCCAGTGGTAATACATGATGAGACCTGATAGCATATCTGACAGCTGACAATTGGTTGTGATGCAGGGGCAATTCAATTCCAAAGGATACCGACAAGACTCACACAGCAATTCGGTTGGATTTGCGAATTGTCGTTCAGAACAATGGCAGTGACATGGAATAGTGGCAGGTGAATTTGCGAACGCTACAACAGCAACGAAATCCAAATACTACACCGACAAGACCAAACTCGTCCTTATCGGCAAAGTCCATATAAACCGAGTATTTGCAGTCCAGGCAAAGAAGACATTATCTCAATCCGAATCCCAGTGATTCAAATAATGGGCATGAGCTGCAAAGTTTATTTGCTGTCACTCGTCGAGAAGACATACCGTGTAGAAGGTGTGTGCGATTTCTAGCTAACCGATCTCCAACAACTTAAGCATGGCACACTCGCCGCGATGATAAGCTCATTGGAAATACTTACGATAAGCGTCTTCACCTAGGAATGCATATGGACCGCAGCAAATCATTTCTTTGTATTACAACCAGCTTCGTGGACGCTTCGCTGCGGTCACACGTGAACCTTCGATCGACCTTCCTGATGTGATTGAGTCCCTCCGCTTGCGGCTACGTGTCATCATCAGCTGCGATACCAGTAGCAAGGTCACAAGGATAAAGAACGGGAAAAAAAAGTCTGCACAACCATTAGCGCTAATAAGTGGACTTTCGAGTTTATTCCGATTATGATAGCAATCTCGAAGAGGGAAGCAGTCGTGTTATCTAGGACGACGAGGAGAATAATAACATTTTTTTATTTTTATTTTTATTTCTCACAGTGGTGATCGCCTATTCTTTGGTCTTATAGGGATGTGAAGTAAATCTGAGAACGGAAAGCGCAGAAAGTGGTTAAGAGAATGATCCATTGCATAAAATAAAGACATGTTGCGAGCGATTTTCTAGTAAGCAAGTTTAAACGCATCTTGCTATTGCATTCAGAAAGGCCCCTGATGGTATTTTCATCCGCCAACGGTGGGGGTCAACCCATTATAATGCTCACTTGTAAAGCCATTGCATTATTTTGAGCCGAAGATATGGGATTCTGTCACGTCTATTGCTGATGAGAGCCGCGCAGCAATCGTACGCCACTCGGAACATCTTTTCCATCCTTTTCCTCTACGACGATCTATTTCCTCTACATGTGGATACGTTTCGATTAGGCGAGCCTAATACTTTATCAAAGTATCAGTTATTGTTTCTTATGACCAGAGATGCTCTATCGTCTGATTCTAGTCGGAGGTATTGTATTGCTTTGATATGTATCGTAACTTTCGACACTCTTATTTAGCAACATTATCAGTCTCTGTTAGCATTGGTATTTATAAATGGAGCGTGTTTCACGGAGCAGCTACTGGTATAAATGCTAGCTATAGGTGCATTCTTAATTATTTTTTCTAGAATTGCATGCAGAAGACCGCTCTGACAAGTAAAGAAACCTCATCCGTCAAGATGCGACACAGACTGTTTGATCCCCTACTAGTCATCCCTAAAAGCAGAATAAAAGGTTCATCTTTTAAGGTTTAGCAATGCAGCAGATATAAGTTGTCTTAGAGTAGTTGCCAGTCAGGCAGCACAGGAGGTGGCCAGTCAGTATAGTTTACCAAACTGCAGTCTAGTATAACACTCATACATGGATTTCAAACGCAAAGCACCACAAGTGTCAAGCAGGACCGTTTTGGTTATATGAAATTCTCTTTTAAGTTCGGGCGCTAACAATGCCACATGTGGTTGATCAACAGCTGCTTGTATCCCATGTTTCTTCAGTCGAAATGCTAATGCGCTATAATGTATATCTGAGGCGCTTTTACATGTACCATTTTTCGGCGAAATCTCACTATCGGTTTTGGCCTCGATCTTTTCGAGCTCGACGAGACGCGTCATACACTCGTTGTCATCCCATCGCTATGCTGGCGATACAAAGAGACTCATCGCACGAAACAGGCTTTCTTCGATTGTATTTTTACTAGCTTCCTCTTTTGGCGACCTATTTGTTAAAGGTATTGCGCACATAGTACGGATGAAGGCTCTTCATATCTTTTCGGGATGTCTATTGATTTACCCTGCGCTGAACGTCATTTGGTGTGTAGCTATCTCTATGGTGTTAGCCCGGGATATGAATACTAATCGTGCACAGACTTAATTTGATACCGTTGTTTAATAAACATGCTACCACGCTCTTTACCCGATGTCTGCCAGCCATCTGATATTTCCTTGTCGTCCAGAAATGCTACAGGGCGTGCAGTAAGCTGCCCAAACCATGGTCATCAAGCACCTTGGTCCATTTAGCGATATCCTTGGGGCTTCTTGCGGGCTCTCCGAATCTGCGAATAGGTTTATATTGGAGAACATAAAACTTCCTGTGGACATGCAACCTGAAACAAGCATATTGGTGGCACGAACAAAAATATTATTGAACAGTGCATATGAGGAATTATCGTTTGCCCAGAGCGCAATCATTGTATACCGGAATTTCTTCTGTTGATCGTCACAGGACCTTTTTCCATCTGGCGTTATTCTGTGTATTTGCACATGGCGTACGGTCTTTCTACTACAGCTCCTGCAGACGACTCTCTACCGAAAAAAGCTGTCACTTAATGGGTATATACCCCATTTAATATGTACCTTCGAAAAATGCGATAGTGGCAATCTGCGCTGAGATTTATTCAACCTTGCGCCAATCGAAAAACATCGTGCGCCAACCAGCAGGAAAAATACATGATGGGATTTCGACACATTGGGTCTAGTCAATACAACAGAAACCAGTACAGCGAATGGTGTTATTGCTATCCAGCTTAAAACGAAGGGGTCACTTGATCTGATACTGCGCATGTCTGTATCACATTCGTCTTGGAGGAATCTCGTCGCTTTTTGATACTCGAGCTGTGCGTGTATCTTCTTTCTTTCCCCTCGCTTTTTTTTTTCTTTTGAACCCGTTTCTAAAAGCTATGCAATTTACTCTTGATGATTCCGCGACCGAGAAAGAAAGATACAGCAAAGATGACACCAAGAGAGGAATGTCCTCTCCCTCTACCACGGACATCGCGCCGGCTTCTTTCACACTTGAAGACGAGAAACGTCTATTGCGACGCATAGATCTCATTGTTTTACCGATGTTGTGTACTGTCGCGTTTCTGCAGGTAAAACCTATCCAAGTATAGCTCGAAGCACATAACTCACTGCATCATACTGCTGCATACGCGCTATGCCACCAATCAAACAACAGTATCTCGATAAAATCATGATCAGTTTTACAACCGTGTTGGGCATCTATGAAGACACGGGCATTACTCAAAACCAATTTGGCTGGATTGGGTCAATTTTGTTTATCGGTCAGATTGTGTTTCAGGTCAGCATCCTGAATAGTAACGTCCTCTGTTTCTGTAACACACATATTACCAGATCTTTAACAGCTATTTGATGCCTGTGTTGCCTGTATCAAAATATTTGGGAGTAGTGGTCTGTGCTTGGGGCATCATTCTTGCATGCACTTCACTTGGCATGACCTTCCCCGTCCTCTTGCTGCTTCGTCTCATCCTCGGTTTTGCAGAAGGTCCTGGCTGGCCATTGTGCTATTATCTGATCGCCTCCATATATCGCCGTCGAGAACATGTTGTTCGCATCGGCTGGTTTCAAAACGCAGTCAACGTCTCTACCATTCTCAGCGGATTGATCTCGTATGGTATTGGTCACATGGATGGCGTTGCCGGTCTGCGTGCCTGGCGTTGGTGCATGATCATCCCAGGCATCTTCACCTTCCTCTGGGGACTGATTATATTTTTCTTTTTACCCGATCATGCCAAGTCAAGATGGTTCGCTCTTAAGCCCGAAGAAAAAGTGATTGTGGAGGACCGTTTGCGCGATAACGCTGTCGTGATCAAGCGCAAGATGATCTGGTGGCAAGTCTTTGAAGGTCTGCGTGATCCACGACTCTATGCATACTTTTTCCTGGCTGTATTTGTGGGAATACCCATTGTGGCTGTGAATACCTTCCGGGCCCAGATCATCTCACAGATGGGTTTTACAGTAAGTGCGAGTTTTCTTTTTATTCTGAGCTTGTACCTAATGCATCACTGGCTGCTTCATTTCCTTTCAGAACCTCGACTCACTGCTACTCAGTATGCCGGTCGGTGTCTTGAACTTAATCACAACGTCGCTCGCCATTTATCTCAGCCATCGTTACAACGAGATCGGCTTTGTGGGCGTTCTCACCTCGGCAATCGCCTTTTTGGGCTCTCTTCTGTTGCAGGTGCTGCCGCTGAATGGAAGCCGACTCGCTGGGCTGTATTTGACAAACAATCTTGGCGGCATATTACTCATGCAGACCTACATTACAAGCAATGTTTCTGGAGTGACCAAGAAGGCGCTATATACGAACACAAACATGTTAGGCTTCAGCATTGGATCTTTCGTTGGTCCACTTCTTGTGAGAGGGGAGAACGCGCCTCGGTATACGCCTGCCCTTGTTACTTTCATGGTAACTCAAGTGCTTGCAGGTCTGCTCTTTCTTTATCTGCGCTGGTCGTACAAACGGAATAATGAGCAGAGACAGGATTATCTGAATGCACATCCGAATGAAAGCTTTGAAGATGAAAAGGACTGCGTATACGAGGACGACATGACTGACAAGCAAAACATCCGTTTCATATACAAACTGTAGTAGTACCTCTGTAGTTGAGTATCACTCATAATAGATCAATCAAATACATGACTGTACATCTGCGTAGTTGAAAGCTGCATTCGCTTCGTAAATGCGGTATTTATATGATCTGCTGCAGCACATATATATTGACTTATGATTTATACTCACGCGTTTTCATTTTATGAACGTCCGGGATATCAAACTAGCGAATTTATAAATGTAGATTAAATGGTTATAAAATTTGTACAGACACATGCTGGCTATAATATGATGTCCATACATAATAGTTTTGCTATCTGTATGTGTCTTCCATCAGTAATTCTGGCATGGTAAGACTATATAACTAGCAATAGTAACAGAGTAATATTTGTGTACAATCTTACATATAAGGTAAAGTTAGTAGAAAACGAGGAATAACAAGGATTTTGTTTGATCAAGTGTACGCCTGGCTATATCACACGAGCAGCGAAAGAATCTCTTCGAATCTGATACGCGAGTGTATGCGTCTATTCTCTCTGTTTCTTTTTTCATATCTTCTGCTGTATATCGGTATTCTCAGGGGTCATGCACCTTACTCTCAATGATGCCGAAACCGAGAAAGGAGGTCACAGCATGACTAGTAGTAAAAGAGGGATATCCTCTCCTTCTTGTACAGACGTCGGCGAGCCAGCTACCTTTACAGCCAAAGAAGAGAAACTGCTCTTGCGGCGTATTGATGTCATGGTTTTGCCGCTGTTCGCTTTTCTACAGGTAAAAGCTGAACCTCGGAGCTGATCCCAAACCTCATTACATCAAGCTGCATGCGCCCTGCATCATCAATCAAACAAAAGTACCTGGATAAATCCATTACCAGCTTTACCGCCGTTTTGGGCATTTATGACGATACGGGAATCTCTCAAGACCAGTTCGGCTGGCTCGGTTCGATATTGTTCATCGGCCACCTTGTGTTTCAGGTTGGTTTTCTTTATAGTACCGCTGTGTTTTGTCCATGTCTTTGTATGTAACACGAATGCTGTCAGATCCTAAACAGTTACTTGATGCCCGTTTTACCCGCATCGAAATACTTGGGAGTGGCGATCTGCGCATGGGGCACAGTTCCCCTTGCACCTCACTCGCCATGACTTTCCCCGTTCTTTTGCTATTACGTCTTCTCCTCGGTTTTGCAGAAGGACCTGCATGGCCACTCTGCTATAATCTAATCGCTTGCTTGTATCGGCGACGAGAACACGTCGTGCGCATCGGCTGGTTTCAAAACGCAGTCAACGTCTCTACCATTCTCAGCGGATTGATCTCGTATGGTATTGGTCACATGGATGGCGTTGCCGGTCTGCGTGCCTGGCGTTGGTGCATGATCATCCCAGGCATCTTCACCTTCCTCTGGGGACTGATTATATTTTTCTTTTTACCCGATCATGCCAAGTCAAGATGGTTCGCTCTTAAGCCCGAAGAAAAAGTGATTGTGGAGGACCGTTTGCGCGATAACGCTGTCGTGATCAAGCGCAAGATGATCTGGTGGCAAGTCTTTGAAGGTCTGCGTGATCCACGACTCTATGCATACTTTTTCCTGGCTGTATTTGTGGGAATACCCATTGTGGCTGTGAATACCTTCCGGGCCCAGATCATCTCACAGATGGGGTTTACAGTCAGTGCCACCACACGTCACTTGAGCTCGTATCTGACTATTGTTTTCATTATTTGGCAGAACCTGGACTCGCTATTACTCAGTATGCCGCTTAGCGTCATGAACTTTATCACAACGTCGCTTGCTATGTATCTCAGCCATCGTTTCAACGAGATCAGCTTTGTGGGCGTTCTCACCTCGACGATTGCCTTTCTGGGCTCTCTTCTGTTGCAGGTGCTGCCGCTGAATGGAAGCCGACTCGCTGGTCTATACATTACAAACAACATTGCTGGGCAAGTTCTGGAGCAAGGCTACATCGCAACTAACGTCTCGGGCGTGACCAAGAAGGCGCTCTATACGAGCGTAAATATGATGGGATATACCGTTGGATCCTTCGTGGGTCCACTACTTGTGAGAGGAGAAAACGCTCCTCGGTATACGCCTGCCCTGAGCATATTCATGATACCTCAAGCGCTCGCAGCTCTGCTTTTTCTTTATCTGCGATGGTCATACAAACGGGATAATGAGCAGAGACAGGATTATCTGAATACACATCCGAATGAAAGCTTTGAAGATGAAAAGGACTGCGGATATGAGGACGACATGACTGACAAGCAAAACATCCGTTTCATATACAAATTGTAGTGTACCGCTGTGATTAAGTATCAATCGAAATATAACCAGTTAGTTTATATACATATGTATGGTATTTACGCAGGTGAAGGCAACACTCGCTTAGTGTATTGTGTGTCGTCTGTATACATGATCGGCGACAGCGCATTTATATCAGTGCGTTCCACATACTGTCCGTGTTCTCCATTGAATATTGAAACTGCCATGTCCAGAAGTATTAGTAAGTCGATGAATGTTCATTGACTGGACAAGGTATCCAGCGGTGCCATGTTAAGCAATCAAACTCTATAGTTTTTTTTTTTATTCTTTTGCATTGTTGCTGTATGTATTTGTCACCAGTGTGTTTTGATGAATTTGGCAACGACGAGTGACTATTGGCTATTGATCGCGCCATCTCCAGAGCTGACAAATGCCATGCAATCTCAATTTTTTTAAATCTCACGAGCCTTCGCCTGCTCCACTTGTTAACATAGTGACATCTATTCCATGGCGATTTCTCGACGACATTTGCTCCGCTTGTCTTCAGCTACCTCTGCTTGGGTCCGTTCCCAACGGACCGCCTGTCCCTCGCGTGTGATGCCTACGGTCGCCAAAGGTAATTTCACCAGGCAACATTGGGAGTTGTTTTTTACTAAGCATAGTCCGACAGCCTACCAAAGCACAGGCACTGCTGCAGCGCAATGCGTAAGCCAACCGAGCAGGAATACGTCGTCGTCGAACCCACCCATGTCGTTTCCGTGTGTGGATAAACTCAACTCTCGCACAGCAGAGCTGGACAATGGGCCTGAACCGAGCTACGACCGCGTTGTGACCGGCTACGAGACGTTTGAATATGCGAAACCATTCTTGCTCGACCATGGCGGTGTGCTCCCCAAACTGGACATTGCCTACGAGACGTGGGGCGCGCTCAACGAGAAGAAGGACAATGCGATTCTTATTCATACCGGCCTGTCTGCCTCGTCGCACGCCAAGTCGCACCCAAAGAACACCAAACCAGGCTGGTGGGAAGAGTTCATTGGGCCTGGACTCTACATTGATACCAACAAGTTCTTCGTCATCTGCACTAATGTCATTGGCGGCTGCTATGGCTCGACTGGTCCGAGTTCGGTCGACCCTGCCGATGGCGAACGTTACGCGACCCGATTCCCCATTCTCACTATATTTGACATGGTGCGCGCCCAGTTCCTTCTCTTGGATCATATGGGTATTAATAAACTCCATGCGAGCGTGGGCTCCAGTATGGGCGGTATGCAGGTAAGGCACAATGGTATGGTAAGGCGTGGGTCATCTAATAAACGTTATAGTCAGTTGCAGCCGCATCGCTGTTTCCGGAGCGTGTCAAGCGGTTAATCTCCATCTCGGCCTGCATTCGGTCTCACCCTTACTCTATCGCACTTCGTCACACGCAACGCCAAGGTATATTCTGCTGTGATTCACGCAAGCTACATGGCTGACAAGTACGGTAATAATAT
This sequence comes from Syncephalastrum sp. PYS2702, assembly GCA_023630325.1. NCBI lineage: Eukaryota > Fungi > Mucoromycota > Mucoromycetes > Mucorales > Syncephalastraceae > Syncephalastrum > Syncephalastrum sp. PYS2702. The sequence goes on from JAMAMT010000124.1 coordinate 45,702, forward strand.
AGTTCTTATGGCTGATCCCAATTGGAACAAGGGTTTCTACTACAAAGGCGTTCCACCTCATGTGGGCATGAAGGTAATATAGAAAAAGGATGGAAAGGGCGTATTAAACTGATCGCATCGCATCACATCACATCACATCAGCTGTCACGTGAAATTGCTACCATCAGTTATCGGTCCGGGCCTGAATGGGAGCTGCGATTCGGACGCAAAAGGGCACAAGAAAACCAAACACCGGCGTTGTGCCCTGATTTTTTGATTGAAACCTATCTCGACCATCAGGGCGAGCGTTTCTGTCTCCAGTACGATGCCAACTCGCTGTTGTACATTTCAAAAGCCATGGATATATTCGACATGTCCAAATCGGCCACGGATGCGCTCAAGCAGCAGCGCAAACAAAACCTGCATAAGCTCGAGGCGATTGACAAGCACGACTTTGCCACTGTAGTGGGCAATCAGTCTGCACTCGAGATGCATGATACACCCCCGACTGAATCCAAAGGCAAGGAGCGACCGACGCTGACCACATTGGCGCACACGGACCCGAACGTGCAGGACCTGGTGAACGGCATGAAAGGGATTACAATGCCAACGCTGATCTTGGGTGCTCAATCGGATATTCTGTTCCCGGTGTGGCAGCAAAAGGAGATTGCCGAGTGTCTGCGTGCGGCAGGTAACAAGCGCGTGACCTACTATGAACTGGATGCCATGTTCGGTCACGACACGTTCCTGATTGACAAGACCAGCGTCGGCGGTGCGATCAAGGGGCACCTGGAGTTGTTGGACTAAATGGGGCATAAATTGGAAATCCATGCAGAGAGACGCACACACAACACACACACAGACAATAGTTATATACACATCCAACGAACGCGCGCACACACACACAGAGAGAGACAAGTGCACGCCTTGTACTTTATTTTGGAGGGACCAATCTAGAAGAGTGCGCGGCATTGATACCAGGGCGACCGTGACGAACGGGCTTGTACGAAATGCTATGCAGTAATAAAATAGTAATCAATATGTTTTCATGTGTCTTTCTCTTCCCCTTGCCATAAATGTACGAGAACTCAGCGAGGTAGTGGCCGACCATCTCGAGACGGATTTCGATCTGGTTAAAGACTTTGCCGTTGTGGATAACGATAACCGAGCCAGTCATCTTGGGGACGATGATCAAGTTACAGAGGTGGGTTTTGACGGCGGCGGGCTTCTCGTCCAAGGCAGCTTCCTTCTTGGCCTTGCGAAGCTTCTTGACGAGGCCCATCGGCTTGCGTTTCAGACCACGCTGGAAACCGTCTGCGCACACGGGAGTGGACGAGCTCTGTGGACTGTTCCGAAGAGAGGTCGAGCAGCTGGTCGAGGTCAACACCACGGTAGGTGAACTTGTGGAAAGTACGCTTACGCTGCGTGGTCTGCTGGACGGCCTAAGTGCACGTCCAGGTCTTACATGTACATCGAATAAATGACAAGTTGGATTGATAACATATGTATTTGTATATGTATTTGTATATATATTCTATATTGTATTTTACCATGATGGATGGGGTGGAGAGAAGGCTTAGGGTAGAGCCACTGCGTGCGGACAAGCGGTGTGGGTGGCTTATCTCATGGAAATGATCAATCCCACTTGTTTTGAGCTGAATCTGATATCACTATCCTCCCCCTTTATTCTTCAACATGAGACCGATCCTGCTTCAGGGCCACACGCGTTCATTGACGCAAATCAAATACAACAAAGAGGGCGATCTTTTGTTCTCTGTCTCCAAAGACAAGGTCGCCAACGTCTGGTACTCGCACAACGGTGAACGTCTCGGCACTTACAACGGCCACGTCGGTTCCGTCTGGACCGTCGATGTCAATTGTAATCATTACCTATTTAATCCGTCTGTCAGACACCCATTGACTCGTCATCTCTTCCTCTGATAGCTACAACCACGCTTCTGGTCACCGGATCCGCCGATAACACAGCAAAGCTTTGGGATGTTCAGACCGGCAAATGCCTCAAAACCTGGGAATTCAAAACGGCTGTCAAACGTGTGGAGTTCAGCGAAGACGATACCATGGTACTCTGCGTGACCGAGCAACGTATGGGCTTTGCGGGTTCCATCACGGTCCTGCCTGTCAACCAAGATATCAACGGCCAACGTACGTTACAATTTTCCACAGCTGTTATCATTGTCATTATGATTTTGCTGCGCCTCTCGTTTGTATATGCTAATTTGAATGGACGATACCTTTTACTTTTCCACCTATTAGAATCCGACGAACCGATTGTTCAGATTGTCAACCAGAACGGACCCAAGGCTGTTGTGGCCAGCTGGGGATATCTCAACAAGTACATTGTTAGTGGCCACGAGGACGGCACGATCTGCCAGTGGGACTGGAAGGCAAACGAGAAGATCCACTCTGTCCAGGGCCACGAGGAGAACATTTCTGACATGCAGATGAGCAGCGACCGCACCTACTTTATCACCACGTCCCGCGACAAAAGCGCCCGTATCTTTGACGCCAACACCCTCAAACAACTCAAGATGTATACCGCCGATGCTCCGCTCAACTCGGCCGTCATCACGCCCAAATATCAGGAATTCGTCATTCTCGGTGGTGGTCAGGATGCCATGAATGTCACCACTACCTCCGCCCGCGCTGGAAAGTTTGAGTGCCGGTTCTACCACAAGATCCTCGAGGAGGAAGTTGGCCGCGTACGAGGTCATTTCGGTCCCATCAACACAATTGCTGTCCATCCTGATGGCAAGGGGTAAGTCCTGGTTTTAGATGAATGCATGCATCACATACTTATCCATATCTTGCTGCTCTAGTTACTCAAGTGGTGGTGAAGACGGTTACGTCCGCGTGCATCATTTTGACCCCGACTACTTCAAGTTCAAGATTGAGGTGTAAATAATAAAACATTCAGTGCTTTTTTTTTCTCGACGATTATCATTAAATCATCATCATCCTTCCTATATGTGACTCGCACTGGACAAAAGGAAAAGAAAAGAAGAAACGAAAGAGATGCATTCTAAAAGTATGAGTGAGTTGAAAAGGGCCGGTTTTTTTTCCAAATATAAAAAAGCTCGAAAGAAGAAAGGGTATGAGTTGATCAATGCAAAAAAGAAGGAACAGAAAAGATGCAATGCTGTTTAAAAATTGCTACCACTTAGGATAGGCAGGAACTGTACAATCCATTATGTATGAGAGAGCGAGATACTTTCCTGTGTCTTTGATACTTACGTTGCCAACCACGACGCTGGGGAGATCAAAAATATCACGCTTAATAGTAAAGCAGAAGCTGCAGGGTACAGGCCGGTAGGTAGGACTCATGAGGATCACAGAAATATATACGGAGGATTCGGTGTCGCTGAAGGCGTGTTCTGAGTATTTTTCCCAGTATTCGACGGCCGACCCATTGTCCATCAACTAACGGAGAAAACAAAAGGTGAGCTGAAGACCTGCATGCTTTTCTTCGGTGATAGCGTACCTCGTAGATAAATGTCTTTTTGCCCAGAAGCACCTCTTTGCTCCATTGAGTGAGGAGCGAAAACTCCTTTCCTACGACGACAATTTCACCCGTGCGACGCCACACAGCGGTGGGCGTACCTGAAAAGCTAATGAGCTTCTCATACTCGAGCAGGGTTCTCTGCACGCATTTTTCCATGTAGATCAGATCCTCCTCTGTCAAGTGGATCATGGCAGAAATAAAGGATGGTCGGAAGAGGGCGAGTGCACGCGTGATCCGCATCAAATCCTCGCGGCTCATTCTATATGTATGAAAGAGTGAAGTTTAGAAAGCGCGGCTGTGTGTGTATATCTATCAATTTTGTACCTCTGCCTGAGATGCTGAAACAAGTAATGGTAGCCTTCGGCATAATTGAAAGGCTGCTTTATACTAGTATACGTCTCCTGAGGCGTATTGCCGAAACCTTTGCGTCTCCTGTTGATAAACTTGGCAGTGGTCTTCACGAGGGGTTGTTCAACAGACGGGGCTTGATGTGGCTGATAAAAAGGTTCACCCGCTTGCGATCCAGGTGAGGCTGCGCTCGGCGAAGCTGCACTTGGCGAAGACATGCCGTGCATCACCATCGAAGTACTCTCTTCCATAGGAGAAAACAGGCCATTACCGGTGTTAGTAGTATTAGCAGTGCCAAACGGGGACGAGTGCGTCGGCGACCGCTGTGGTTGCTGCTGCTGCTGTTGTTGTTGTTGAAGGAAGGATACGTGCGGGTTCTGTTCGAGAAAGCCGTTCAATTGAAGCATGTTGGATAACACACCATACTCGAGATTGGCAGACTCGGAGCCGAATCCATAGTTGTTGCCCACGTTAATCAATTGCTGGTCGTTGAACGCTGATATACAGACGACATATTAGCCCCATCCCCTTTACAATTAGTGACGCGCTCCCAGCAAATTACCATTGAGGTCTGCGGGCTGGAATGACACTAAGGAAGGATCGGCAGTCATGGGTGACAACGCGGCCACAGGCTGCGGTCGTTGCGCCTGTTGTTGCTGAGGTGGTGGCAGCGGTGGCGGTTGCGCCTGCTGTTGCTCTGCTTGTGACAAGGTCAATAAAGTTGAAGCTCATGGATCTCTCGTCTTTACCGAAATCGTCATCTTGCAAGTATTTAGCACGCTTTCTCGTTCCATCAGTGCACGTATTTTCTAGACCTCGCTTGATGCAGCGTTGGCAAGGTCGAGCTGCGTTGGAGTTTCATTGTTGTTTTTGTTGTTAGCATCTTACACTTGCCATATTATTATCTTACAGTCATCGCAGGTTAAATGGGCCTGTGTAGTGTTTGTAATTGTTAACAAGTGGGTCTCTCAAGAAAAAACAAAAAGCAAAGCAGACGAACGCAACCTTTTGGCAGTGGGAACAGGCCCGAGTCGCCTTTTTCCTGCGAGGTTTCGCGGAAAAGTCGTCTGCGTTCGTCGTCGACATGAAAGTTTGAAAGTTATAAACAGGACAACAACAGATCGCTCAAGTGCCCTTGAGGCATTCTCGAGAACAAGAACAAGAAAATAAAATAGAGAGAAAATAGAGAGTCAAAGAAAGAGGGGGGGGGGCGGCGGCGTGGAGGGGAAAAGATGTCCGCCCTTCCGATGAATCATCGTTTATATTTTTGCACTGTGGGTTCCTTATGTGCGATGTGCCCAAGATCTGAGCTGTCCAAGGTTACACCGTCAAGACTTGCGAAATATACGGTGTCGACCACCTAATTTGTACATATACCCTTAGATACAGCTGTATGTTTACAAATAATAATCTCATCTACTATTGCACTTCTTTGTCCACTTCCCGGAGCATCCGTTGTCGATCCCTGCCTCTTCCTTATCGACCTGGCTCCTGGCCGCACTGCCGCATTCTGAGCTGAATTTCCAGTCCATACTAAACTCAGCTTATCGTCCGTGAAATACCTTTTCGTATTTACAATCCATAAAACGTTGCAGCTGACAAAGAACGTTTCTCCCCCACGACCAACCAGGACTTAACCAATCAATAATGCCTGCAATGCTCACTAGCATTTGGGGCCGGAAAAAGGATCGCTTCTTTGGGAAAAAAATATAAAAAATGTTCAAGTGATTATGCGTTTGCTATGAGTCATAGAAACAATGGAACCAGACTTGGGTTGCTACGAATGTCACAGCAAGCACGTGACACCACAGCCACTCACCCAGAGTTGGCTACGTACGATTATTTTTTGCGCGGCGTGTCTCGACCTTGACATTTCGGGTCATTTTTTGTCTACACTCGACATCTCGACACGGGAAAGGGTGGACAGCGCTTGCGCCAAAGTCACCGTATTCATCGACTTCTCAAGGTGCAGGGATTCTGCTTTAGGGTTATTATCATTATGAAAGCTACTACTACAAACGACTTTATATTGTTCTCGAACAGCAGTTAATGCGAAGAACACTATTTTACACCTCTTCTGTACATATCTACAACGATTGGACATCCTGACACAATTACTGGACAGTAATAACAGCACGGATGCTATGAAGAAAGGTTAATTTCCTTATAGTTACTGAATAATGAGAGTCTTACCAGTCACCCGAGTGCATGGCATCAAAAGCCTCGTTGATCTGGTTGAAATTGAACTCGTGCGTGACAAACTCGTCGACCTTGAGCTTGCCCTCTTGGTACTCCTTGACGAGCCCACCCATCTCGGAGCGGCCCTTGACACCGCCAAATGCGGAGCCCTTCCAGACACGACCGGTCACCAGCTGGAAAGGACGAGTGCTAATCTCCTGACCGGCGCCAGCGACACCGATGATGATGGACTCTCCCCAGCCCTTATGGCAGGCCTCGAGGGCTGAGCGCATGACGTTCACGTTACCGGTGCAGTCAAAGGTGTAGTCGAGACCACCATCGGTCATGTCGACCAGGACCTGCTGGATCGGCTTGTCGTGATCCTTTGGGTTGACAAAATCAGTCGCGCCAAACTCGCGCGCGATCTTCTCCTTTTTGGGGTTGACATCGATCGCAATAATGCGGCCTGCACCGTTGTAAGCCGCGCCCTGAGCGACGCTCAGACCTACACAGCCCATGCCAAAGATGGCGACCTAGTTACCAGGGAATTAGGAGCGGGTTAATAAGATAAAGCTTTAGAGTGAAGCATTCAGACTGCTTTTATCTCTTTTTTTTTTCCTTACGGAGGAGCCCTTGGTGACCTTGGCAGTGCGGGTGGCAGCACCAAAGCCGGTCGTGACACCGCAGCCCAAAAGGCACAGCTTTTGGAGGCTGGGCTTGGGGTCCACCTTCACGACCGAAACATCGGCGACGACTGACGTAGAAGAATAAAGCTGCGTAAGAAAAGAGTACAGGCGACAGGTAAGCAGGTGCATGATTTACCGGTGTACTCGGAGAAAGTAGAGCAGCCCATGTAGTGGAAGATTTGCTGACCCTTGCAGGTGAAGCGGGAGGTCTCATCAGGCATAAGACCGCGGCCTTGGGTGGCGCGAACGGCCTGGCAGAGATTGGTCTTGCCGCTGGTGCAGAACTTGCACTTGCGGCACTCGGCGGTGTAAAGCGGGATGACGTGGTCGCCTGGGGCAACCTCGGTAACGCCCTCACCGACGGACTCAACAATACCACCTCCCTCGTGGCCCAGGATAGAAGGGAAGAGACCCTCGGGATCTACAGCACTTTAGTTTCTTTCCTGCCTAGTGTCATCTTCTCTTACCGGAGCCGGAGAGAGTGTAGGCGTCCGTGTGGCAACTAGGTTTAATATGTATGAGCGCGCAAGCACTAAGCTTCCCGGGTGCTCGACACTTACACGCCCGTGTAGAGGATCTTGATACGAACCTCGTGGGCCTTGGGTGGGGCGACCTCAATGTCCTCGAGGGCTAGAGGCGAGATGGTTAGATCACCGAACGCGTTAATTCGAACGGGTAAACGCGTAGAGACTCACACAAAGGCTTGCCGGCTTCCCAGGCAATAGCAGCGCGGCACTTGATGACCTGTCCAGAGGGTTAGAGTGGGTAATGCAGGAGTATCGTATGAACACTTGCTTGTCCAGCGGTCGACATGATCAAAAGTATTCGGGATTGTGAGGAAGTTGTGTTTTTAGGCCTGCTGGTTTTATATGAGTCTCGCGGGAATTCAATTACCCCGTCCACACACTCGGTGTTAACACTGCGGTTCTCGTGCAACTCGATGTGTATAGAAACACTGGGTACAACAAATGTATGGTATCAGTCCACTTGGGCGGAGCTAGCTATATGATATAAGAAAGATCCATTGCTTCTGTTTTTTTTTTTTTCTCCTTATTCTCAAGTATCGCTTCAGCAGGTAGGTGCATACAGTATGCGGATATACTGTCAGCAGCACATGCCGCAGTACAAAATTGCCTCCGATTCCTTGACAAAGCCGATCACAGCAGAATACAGGCTATCTTATCTTCACTTTGTTTGTCATAAACTTATCAGTTTAGGTCTCACAGTCGACGAAAGCTCACTGACCTCGATTGGATATGCGTAAAATATACTAAGAACTCCTCGGCTGACTGCGTGTAGCTGGAGTGGGGATAAACGTGCGCTCGCCTCTACTGCGAACCGTCTGCTATGTTTTCATACAACTCACTCAAATGGGCACGACGACGTTTACATAAGAGAGTCAGCCATAGCATACTACGATTAGAATCTATAGGGCTAGCGCTCTAGACTTATTGATCCGATGATGCTTTTTACTTTTATGTCCTGGGCTGTAATATGGTAGTCATTCAAGAATCCATGACGCCAGAGTCTGAGTTTCATGAAAGCCGGATAATATCATTGGTTAAAAGACATCAATGCCGCGCGTCCGCTGGCCGAAAGGGTATATAAAGGCAGAGCGGTTCAAGAATAAAGGATAATTCATTCATCTATCGGTTCTCTGTTATTCTTTTTCTTATCCTTGGGTCCTTTAGGATTGACATACCGCATACGACGGACTATGTGCGACGATCGTTGATTCTTCCAAACGTATATCGCAAAAACAACCACGGCAAGAGGCATCTCTTACCGGTTAAGTTCTACAAGCATTTCAAATTCACCTCTCGTGATGACGGCGAACAAGAGTTCAAAGCCACTGCTAGACATGCGTCTAGACGTGCAAAGAAGGGATTCAATTTAGGGTGTCGAGCTAAAGCCTTTACCCTTGACATGCGTGTGGGCACGGACAGCAAACTGTTCTCCTTGTTCCTTTTCCCCCGAGGGCCGACCAAACTGGCCACCAGAAACATGACCGCGACGAAGACTCACCACCACGCGAAGGCCTGGGCGCGGCATCTTCTTCCGTAGATGGCGGCGGACACGACATTCCTCTGTGGCATGGTACTTTCCATCTTGTCTTATAACGCTCGCGACTAGCACAGCCCAAAAGCATCGAACTATCGATATATCCGGTGTACAAGATACCGACCGACGTGCAGCGTCGTTCCCGCTTGAGGACGAGATCGACGGTTATTTCAACCCGGTCAACCCATCGTCCTTGGGCTTCCTCGTGGCTCCGAGCTAGGATCAGCTCCCCACGATCCGTACAAGCGGTCTTACCATCTCGACGTTATATCGCAGCTGCTAGTGATCGCATGCAAGCAAGCTTACAGCGTATCACAAGTGATATTTGATCTTTCGATGCTGTGAGTAATGTCAAGGATATAATCGCTTCTATACTAATCAAGCATCATCTATAGATATCCTATGATGCGCTGTAGGCTGTCAAAGACCCCGGATGTCTGCAGCCAATATTAACAGCATCAGTGAAACGGAGCTTTGGAGCTGCTTCTTCGAGGACGGAAATTGGTGGGCGGAAACGCGACCGACAAACTGTGGTGGTGGTGGAGGAGGAGCAGGAGACGGCGACTGCGAAGAATTTCAGCCACTATGGGATATTGAATACTGGTTGACTTACGGCTCGGCGGGCGGCGGTGGCGAGTCACGTCCGAGGTGAACTATATCGGTAAACAAATTACTCCAGAGGGACACGCCAAGGCATCTCACAGCAGGCCAGATGCAATATTATCCATATTCTCGCAGCCATGCTTTACGACCATTGGCCATGGTGAAGCAAAGGTGGCCAAACCAAGCAGGAATGCGGACGGCCTTTGCAGAGACCTACTACGACTGGCGATGTTTGGCAAAGACGCTGTAGACTCGGACACGACGACAAAAGCCCTCGTATTTCAAATACATGGTACGTATGGCTCTTTCTGAATCGTAGCAGTGGGTAATGGAGATTATGTAGGTTTCAACATTCGGTTCTACCTGATGGAGCCGCGACACGAGGCCTTATACACGATGTCAGAAATTGCCCATATCCAAGTACCTGATTCAGTGGACACAGTTTCTCGCCTTTTGTCGATGAACACCATGAATACGTTGCTTCGTCTCAGTCAGTTAGTGGCGCATATCAGGGAAAGCAAGGACAGTGCTTTGCCAATACCAGCTGAGAAGAAACGACAATCTTTGGCGACGCCGGAGCTTCGCAAGTCGCTTGACCAAACCAAAGACCGCCACAGACACTGTCCACTCCTGTTCTAAAAACCTGCACCTTGTCCATCAAGAATGAGTGTAAATACTGTCATGTTGCACCAAGATGAAAAACACCAAGTGCCAACCATTTATAAATAAAATTCTTCATTATGAGTTGGATCTTCTGCCCATCAGTGTGCAGTAGCGGTTAAGATGCGGAATGGGCTTGCTTGCGTCTGGTAGCGCTCTATAATATGCGTAGCAGATACCACCCATGCCCAGCAATGATACTTGCCTTCGTCGCAATAGTTAACGACACAGAACCTGTAACATGAAGCAGACGCAGGAGTAGTTGCCGGTAATTGTCGAGAAGAGCAGTGAGACCCGATTTATGCACAACAGATCATGCCAGCCATGCACTACGAAGATATAGAGCAGCTCCTTCATTCTTACATAAAATTACTTCATAACATCCCAGGCAACTCCCACAAAGTCGATCTCAAAAGGCATCAGCGCTTCTTGGCTATAGTGGTATGTTTTCTTAAACAAACATGGTCCTGTACCCTTATCTTTGGCTTACAAAATTTTAAATCACCATGAGCTTCTTTTTTTTATCTTATTTCATTTGTTCACGGAACAAGTTAGAACTGCCTGGAATCATGTCCCACAGAAGATCCAAGGACTGGACCTATGTGCATTAATGTTCAGTTACATACACAAACTTCCATGCGTGGACAGGGTATATACGGCGAGTAATGTATTATAGAGCCACCTTCCCTCCTATACTGTATAGTTGTTGCACATAAGAATCCATCCATTGAAATGATTGGAAAAGAAAGGCCACATGACTTCATCTGAGTCCCAATTTAACTGCAAATAAATAACATGTATGCACAGTTATCAAAGGATCCATATATAAATACAAGTAATGCACTCATGTAAGGTCAGTGATCTGCGATAAAGGACGAAGAACCTTATTATTGCAAAATAGACAGCGAGAATAAGACACGGAAAAAGACGAGCGAAAGTGAATGAATAGATTACCTTATGACGGGAAGTGTACTTGTGATTGATTGGGCGGGTTGAGGGTGTGAGAAAGAGGTAAAAAAAAACGCCGTTGAGCCGAGCTATACCACGCAACTGCGTATGTTACCACCAGACACAACATAACATAGTCGGCCTGTCTTCTTTTTCATATTATTCTTCTTTCTCCGTTTCTTAATGCAATGGGTCTCCTCACCCATTGATTCAGCACTTCGAATGACATTTATACGTTGGCTATGGCTTACGCTGTTCCTTGTCCTGGAACGGCTCTCTTTTGTAGCCACTCAGGCCAGTAAAGCGAACCCCTTCATTTGGTAAGTTGATCTCACAGGGATGTCGTACGACATGGTCTGGACTGAATACGACTATCTGCTGCTCGCTACTTGTTAGGCAGGTCATTGCAACCTACAACACTTCTCTTTCGACCAACGCACAAACCTACAACGCCTCCAGTTCTGTCAAAGTTTACAGCCAAGACTTCCAAACCATTTTCATCGATAATGATCTCTATGGCCATAACGAGGTACATTCTATACATGTACACATGTATATGTGCATAGGTGACAATCAGACGTGTAGCTAATCTCACAAAAAATCACATCTGGCAGCGTTTACTCGTTGATTTTGGGGATGGATGTCCTGGCAACACTGCAGCCGACTTGTCGTCGACGTACCCGTCTGCGAAGAACCAGCAATCAATTGTCTTGATTCAGCGCGGAGGAAGGTGCGAGAGCTGGCTCGAGAAGGTCCGAACCGTGCAAAACCTGTCTGTGCAGGACAACCTCATGCTCGAGGCGGTGATCATCTATGATAACACAACCGATGACACCATTCCCCTGGATACTCTCAACACCACCGATGGTTCTTATCCGACTTGGCCGGCACCTCTGCCGAACAGTCGCAACGCTACCCTCATGCCCGACAATGACGTTGCTACCGACAAATCCATTTATACCGCCGTCTATTTCGTTCCGCACAACTACGCCCAGCAGCTCTTGACCGCCATTCAGCAATACAAATCCCAGAGCAACGTCGGCACGATGCTCTCCTTTATGCAGATCACGCCTTTCTTTGGTGAAGCAACCTTCTCGACGAGCGACTTTGATACCAATACAGCCGACGACAATGGTGATTCGGACATGTGGAGCGCTTTTACGGGCAATAAGAGCTACCTCGTATACCTTATCGCAGCCGGGGCGGCCCTCATCCTGGGTGAGTCCTCCGCTATGGCTGGGAGCAGACGTTGACGGCTAAACCATCAAGCTCTTGTAGGTATCATCTGCCTGCGATGGTGCCGCAACTCGCGTGCCCCATCACGGCCGGACGAGGAACAGGACGGGGCCAGGTTTAACGAAAACCAGGTTTTCTTGCAAGACTTACTCCAGGGCAGGACACGCCGCATCTCGCTCGCTCACCTCAATACACTCTGTCCCGTACACAACTACTCAGGCACGAGCAAAAATACGGTATGTGCCATTTGTCTAGAGGACCTTAAGGAAGTGGGAGCTGTGCGAGCGTTGCCCTGTGAACATGTCTTTTGCGTCGCCTGTATAGGTAAGAAATTCTCCATTTTGAAGTATGACAAGCAAAACAGATTGGAACCTACTCACAACTTGGATTGTCAGATGTATGGCTTACTAAGAAGTCCACCCTATGTCCTATCTGCAAGTACGACTGTGGCAAGGATATGAGTGAAAACAATGCCGATTCAGTAGAGACCGAATTAACGGACGCCACACCCCCGTCTACGCATCCTGCTCCTGCTCCCACTGCTCCTACTCCTCCTACCCCGCTGCCGCGCTCTCCTGAGGATGCTGTGACGCGCGACCAGATCAGTCATAGCAGAGGGGCTACATCCAGTAATCCATCCTCATGACGGTATGCCTTTTGGCTTTCTTTTGCGACTTGGGTTATAGATATACCATATTCCATTTGTACACTAATATGAAAGCCCTGCGATGTAAATATATATATTTATTGGTACACAAGTATGGATATTCGTTTGTCTTCCGAGATAAAAGAGTACCATTGTTAAAACGCAGAGTTCAGGAACTGCAAAAGATTGGAGCGGTTCTGATCTCTTTGCTTGTCACCTGATGATTTATGCACCTTCAACTTTATCTAAACATGGCGGGTGAGGAACACGACTGCACGACCTAGTTGTGTCTAATGGTATCGTACCTTTTTACCGGTGATAGCGCTGCGTCGATGGTCACCACTCTCATCTGAATCAGAATCGCGGTGGCGGCGATGTTTTCGCTATAGAACACAGGATAGTAAAGTCAGCTCATTAGCAAATGGACTGGAAAAGAGACTAACGCTTTTCTTTTGTCTTTTGCTTTTTGACTTCTTGTGCTTCTTTTTGCGTCTTCTCTCGTCTTCGGAGGATGACGAAGAGTCAGACTGCGAGCCAGAACCGTCCGACTGCACGTTTGGGTTCGAGGTAGAATTGGACTCAGTGACAGAAGGTGAGCGAGCGCGTTTCCGAGAACGGGGCTCAGGAGAGTCACGGTGGCGCACTGTCCCATCCGGTGGGGGGTTTTCGATTTTCAACGCAGAATGCATACACGAACAAGAGAAGGGAGTATAAGGACACACGGCCACAGACCCTTATCTCAGCTTATCTTCCTATCATACCATGAGAGCTCGACTCGCGAGACGATCTGCTCCGCCCACGTTCTCGCTCTTTGGTGGTATCTTCTTCCGAATAACAACGACGATCGCGACGGTATCGAGTGCGTTTACGCTCATGATGATCGGGCGAGACGCTTCTGTCATTGTGGCCCCGTCTTCGATGAGATCGATCGTCTGACCGCTCAGTACCTATGCATACGTTAATAAGGACCGTGCGTTTTGGGAGGAATTGAACTTGCTTCGTTCTTCACCCATCACTTTAGGAGGAAAAACTGAAAAGAAGGGAGAAGGCTGCTACTGTACTCGGTGGTTATTTCTTGAAAAGATTTGGCTGGTTCAACTTCAGCTGTTGCCATATTCCCCAAATTGCCCAAAGCATGGACATGCTCTTTGAGAAATTGAATGATTTGTGCGAGCATAGAAACTACAGGATCTCCACCCGTGATAATAAATAGACATTGCATACGTAGCTAGCAATAGTCTGTCACCACCGAACCAGATGCTGGCGAGAACCGACTTAGAGGATACTCTGTGAGAATCCTGCAAATAGCTACTGACAGCTGTGATAACCCAGTTTTAATGCGGATAAAGCCAAGCACATACTGAATTTTACTTTACGCAACACATAGTTTGCTTGCTACTTTAATTTCTAGATCGTTCACTATTCCACATAATCCACTTAGGACTTTCCTCGCAGATCGTTTGCAGTCGTGATACTCTTCACAGCAAGACCCTCGTACGGCATGGTGAGCTTCATGCTCGCACGAATACGCTCCAACTTATCATGTGCACCCGGCACCTCCGTAGCATCTTCCCAAGAACCAAACAGCTGTGACGACGCCTTGCTCACCTGGGCAGCCTGTGCCATCCGTTCTTCCTTGGCTTTTTGTAAATCAAACACGGCTGGGTCCACCGTGTCTACCTTGTGACGCTTTGGCGTTGCTTGTGCCTGACCTCCTTGTTCGGCCGTCTCCTCGGCGGGTCGCTTCGTCATCACAGGCGTGTCAGCTGCCTCAAGGTCGGCCGCAAGGGCATCCATCTTGGCGCGCTGGATGCGCGCGGCCAACATCTGCGCATTCAGCAGAACATAAGTTGGGCAAGGGTTGCAGCAGCCAATGACGCCGGCCTTATCAATCGGCATGCGCTCAACAAGCGCAAACAGCATGTGATTGGGCAGAATATACCGCGGCGACTCGTCTTCGTCCCGCGCGGCTTGGTCACGCCAATAGTGAACACTCTTGAATACGGCTAGCTGCTGCGACGTCATTCGGTGGTTCCAGCGCCGCAGAAGATTGGCCCAGCCATTCTTGCCCTCGCCGTTCTTCATATCATAGACAGGCTTTTCCCACTTATTTAGCGAAACCTCGTTAGAGCTCGCAAGAACGCTGCGCAAAAGGTTCTCGTTCGCAACGGACTTGGCCAAAAGTTCATTGCGCAAGCAGTCGTAGATGTAGAGGAGGTAATGTGTATCAGACTGGGCATATTTCAACATGGGCTCCGGAAGAGGTCTAAGCAAAAGGGATTAGACATAGTGTTTCGTAGGCTTACACTATCCCTCACCGTATCCGCCAGTCAGCCAGCTGAAATCGCTTGTCGGCTGTCACGGCACAGTATTTTTGCAAGAGGAATGCCAGACCATGCGAAGGGAAGTCTAGATATTGAAAAATTGATGAGCTACATGTAAAAATATCCATAGAAGCATGAACGTACCAAGCTGTTTAGTGGCAAAATAAGTGTCAAAAAGATTAACAATGTAAACGCCGAAATCTTTCTGCAGCCATTGGATATCAAAGGTAGCACCATGCAGAACCTACTTATCTATATGAATAGGTGCTTTGTATGCACTGAATCTGCATACCTTGACAATAGCAGGGTCGGCAAAGACGTCGTTAAGTTTATAAAGCTGATTTCGCAGTTCGAGGGTATCGACAATGAAGTCCTCGTCGCGGGTACTGATCTGCATCAAGCAGGTAAAGCCCTGGTAGCTTCGGAAATCGTGGTATTCCAGATCGACTGCAATCTCCTGCGCCTTTCCGAGCTTAGCCATCATGGCGTCGAGCTGTTCTTCGGTTTCGACCCATGTGGGTTTGGTCTCGTCGAAGGGCAAGTACATTTGCGGCTCGTTTTGGATGAACATGTGGTCGGGGTGTTGCAAGCTCATGATCTCAAACTCGTAGGCGTGCGGTAAAGACACGAGTGGAATGCCCGTGTCTGGGTGAGGCAGCATCTCGGGTGTCACGTTGTGATCGAGCGGCACGAGCGCATGAGGCTTGGTCTTGATTTTGCGTTCAAAGGGGACGTCGTTCAAGTTGTTGATGTCATTGAACTTGGACTGCGGTCGCACAATGTTGCCTGCATTTTTGTATTGTCTTTCCAGTTCTTTCGGCTGTGATTCAGACGACTCAGCCAGTGCTGTCTCTGTACCGGCCTTTCGGACGCCTCTGTATTCATCAAGGCAGATATCCTATAGGTAAAGAAAATGATGTGAGCGCTATTATTTTTCTCCCGCAGACCTTCAACCCAAAAACATACGGCTTTCTCGAGCAAGGCGTCGACTACTTCGACAACATTAATGTATCGATTGTTGACATCGTCTGCGTCCTCAAATTCCATGGTATCTACGCCCGTGTCGTGAGCGCACTGTTGTAAAAGGCGATTCGCGGCAGTGAGCAGATGCGAGGCCGAGTGATCCATGTTTTTGGCGAATTGGCGATCGAGCGAGCGATGAAAGCCAATCTGGCTGCCATCGAGCGCGTTGCTAGCGACACTCGCAGACATGAGTGCCTTGAACAGAGACGATTGGAAGCCATCGAAATCTTCTTTAGGATGTGGAATTGCAGGATCTGACATAATTTTTTTAAAGAAAAAAAAAAAATTGTGCACCGAGAAAGAGCAAAGAAGCATTAAAAAATTCGCGTTCCACGCACAGTAATTCCAGAAATTAGGAGCCGACAGCTGGCAGTGAAGAAAGAGAATGCGCCAGAGTCGAATACACTAGACCTAGATAACAAGAGCTCTGTGTAGCATCACTCACAAACGGAAACTCACGCCAATCACTGCATCTGTAGCCAAAAATCCAGGGAGGGCAGTGTGCGTCAATCGACTGGAGAACTTAAAAGCGATACTAGAAGTCT
The DNA here is from genome assembly GCA_023630325.1 of Syncephalastrum sp. PYS2702. Classification (NCBI taxonomy): domain Eukaryota; kingdom Fungi; phylum Mucoromycota; class Mucoromycetes; order Mucorales; family Syncephalastraceae; genus Syncephalastrum; species Syncephalastrum sp. PYS2702. The sequence goes on from JAMAMT010000124.1 coordinate 62,459, forward strand.
AGCAAGTTTGATTAAGCATCATTATTTCGTTCCCAAGTTGGCAGTAGCGAAGGGGCCATGACCATCTGCTGGTGACTGAAAAGTAAGAGAACAGAACTAGCTGGAGCCTTAAAACGATGTGCTACAGAATGCTTTTTGTGATAGAAATAAGGTGATGTCAGGCGAGATATTTTCCTCTTTATACACATATACAGTACAGTACACCATGATGGAAATGGTATGAATTTCATTAGAAGGGCATGACGTACGGTCATTTTATTACGCCCGATAGGTTGCTCACAATCATGGACCGCCCCATTGCGGGCTCTCCGTAGCAGAATTCGTTGTATTTTCGCAGGCCGGGTGCTGCGCTAAAGCCGACGAGGATGGCGTGCTGTCCCCATGAGTAGCACTACATGCCGTGGTTTGGTCCGGAGGCGTTTTGACCTTGGATGCTTCCGGCTGGCAGGGGTTAACTTTGAAAACGCTCATCATTGCGCTTTGTTCAGGGACGACCTTGTCATTGATTGGTCCAGACCGAGTCGCGGAGAGTGTATTATCCTCGTAAACGGCGGCTTGCCCACAGAGCACTGGATCGTTGGCAGTCAGGGGTGAAGAAACAACGGAGGGTTCGCCTTGGTTGATGCTTGCTGTGCTTTGCTCAAGGATGCTCGTGTCAGCGTCGGCCAGTGCAGGCGTGCTGCTGGCACGGACCACACCGGCTGTAGCTTGCTCGGATTGCTCTCCATGAGGCGCGTCTCGGACCTGGAGGATGGAGGTACCAGCAGTAGGATATCCTTCACCAAGGGGAAGTGCGGGTTGGGATGACGCGACCCACTGCGCAGGAGGCGGAGCACAGGTATTAGGTTCATCTTCCAGCGTGATAGGATTGTGCTGTTGACCAGAGCCTGATTCATCCGTCGCATAGACTGTCTGCTGAGGTTCCTCTGCGTGTGTAGCCGATGGACGACGTGGAGCAAGCAGCCGTGTTCTGGGCGAAGGGTGTATGTGAGCATCTGTAACAGGATGCTGAAGCATGAGTGGTTCGGCAGCCGGGGTATGCTGCTGCTGCCGCATTTGTAGTATATGTCGCTCTAATCTCTGAGTATTCGCTAAGAGTTTCTGGAGTATAGCAAAAGTCGTCCGGTAATGGTCGACTGCATCGCGATGATATCTCGCCACGCCTATATTGATTGGCGAGAGCATACTCAGATCACCGGTCCGCATATAATCTTCTGACACACCGACGAGGTAGCCTCGCGTGTCATAAGACGCCGTACCGTGGGGAGGGTACGCAAGCTCATAGACATGAGAGGGGGGCGGAGGAGGACGTAAATCTGCAAGGAATGTTTCCACGATGCGCGAATTATATCCAGGCGGGTGATGGACAGGGTCGGGTATGGCCGCCGTAGTCGCCAATGTGTGAAGATAAAGCACTTGATGTTCGATCGCGATGGGTGCTGTCATGTCGTGATCCTCAGGCACATATCGTCTCGCTGCGCCAATCAGCTGCCGATAGACCCGCAATTGAGTAGACGAAGGGTTGTGGAACGTTCCAAGCTGGTGACTATTTGACGAACTCTGCGCGGTCTGTGCCTGGATTTTGGACGGCGCTGGACGAGCCCGCTTTCCCTTCGAACTAGACCGGGCAGCCCCCTTCTTCCGCTTGGTCTTGGCATTGAGGTCCAGCTGCCTGTCCGTAGGTAGCTGATGGGGTGGAACCCATGGTATGAATGGCCCAGGCTGCGTCTCGTTCATGCGGTTCTTTGCTTGCTTATTCGACAGGTCCTCGTGGACTGGACTGTATTCATCAGCCAACTCGTCAGGATCCAGCTCCGCATCGTGATCATCGGGAGCCACGTAGTCGGGATCATCAACAGCGATCTTCTCTAGGACCTCCTGACTCTGGGTCATCTTGCCCTTTCCCTTCTTGCCGTACATGCTCTCCTCGAAATATTTCACCCGGGCTCGTTTCCGCGCACCGCGACCGAGCTGCTCTTCCTCGGCCGTCTTCTTGGCCGCCATTTCTTCCGCCTTTTGTTGCAGATACTTTCCCCAGAAGTCGCGTGACTTGGCTTCATCCTCCTGCATCTGCTCATCGAGCTCGACCGTCTGACCGTCCTTGTCGTGGGACCAAACTTTAGCAAACGAGAAATTCATGAGTTTGGACTTTTCAGCCGTCAGCTCTTCGGTTTCGGCTTTGGTCCTGGCAGGTATTTGGGAGCGGTCGAGCAGCTTATCAATGGCGGCGTCATCATACGTAATATCTTGAGACCCATCGTCCTCGAAAAGCGATTTGGCGCCATAAGCGAGAATATTCTCGACCGTGTCTTCGTCAAGGTTCTCTTCGTCCATGCGTTCCACCACAAGATGGTCCAGAATCAGCTTCTTTTTCGCCTTCTGAGCAATCTTCTCTTCAATAGAGTTCCTGGTCATGAACTTGTAGACCATGACCGGGTTTTGCTGTCCTATGCGGTACGCCCGATCGACGGCCTGCATGTCTTGGTGGGGGTTAAAATCAAGATCGTAGAGGATGACGGTGTCCGCCGTCGCCAAGTTGATACCGACACCCCCAGCACGGGTTGTGAGAAGGAGACAAAAGATATCCGAATTAGGCGCATTGAAACGGTCGATGTTGTTTTGGCGTTCGAGTGAGTTTGTCTCACCATCAATCCTTAGGCAGTTGAAGTTCTCTCCATGCATATAATCCTCGAGGATATCGAGCATGATCTTGAATGTGCTAAAGATGAGGACACGGTGGCCGCCCGCTTTGAGCTTTTTGAGCATTGAATGAAGGACCTTGAGCTTGGCACCCGCATCGATGAGGAACTTCTGGGTCAGCTCGGCCGTCGGCTGCTGTACTTCGACACCCTCGACAAGATAAGCATGGCACACAGCCTTGCGCACCTCCATAAAAATATTGCGAAGGCCCTTAGATTTCCGTCGACCGGTTGTGAGCTGGAATATGTTCTTCTCCAGAATGCGCTTGGTAACCTCCTTTTGGATGGTAGTCATGGACACAGGAACAATGAGCTCAAGCTTGGGCGGTAGTTTCTTGAGCACTTCGTCTTTGGTGCGACGCAGAAAGAAGGGCGAGAGTTTGTTGTGTAGCTCTTGCACCTTTTCTTGCGTGAGATCGGTGTAGATCTCCTCCAGCTCTTCGAGATCTGCGAACTCACTGGGATGCACGAAATGCATCAGGTTCATGAGTTCACGAATATTGTTCTGGATAGGCGTGCCTGAAAATGATACATAAGCCATCCTGTCAGACTTCTGCCTTACTATTAGTTCTATGTACCTGTCATCAGGACGGTATGACCGCGCGTCGTCTCTGTCAGGATCGTGTAGAGTTTGGACTTGTCATTTTTTATTCGCTGTGCTTCGTCGACCACCATGCCAGCCCAATAGGATCGGCATAGGTCTGATTTTTCAGCCATGCCAGATTCGAAGGTCGTCAAAAGGATGTGGCACTTGACGCCGTACTTCGAATTGCCGTCCACAAAGGCCTCCTTCTTGGCGAGATCTCTGCCCATCTTGCCACCCGACATGCGCACTGCTACGAGCTCAGGAGCCCATTTTGTGATCTCACGGAACCAGTTGCCCACAGTGGCATTGGGTACCATAATCAAGAACGGGAAAATTTTGTATCGATTGACCAAGACGCTGATGTAAGAGATTATCTGCACGGTTTTTCCTAACAGTAACGTGTTTAGTTTTATACAGACTATATAGACAAGTTGACTGCTTTGTGACCCTTACCGAGACCCATATCATCTGCTAGAATACACGGTTTATCTTGTTCCCACTGATAGAGCAGCCAGCTACGTTGCAGGTTAGATAAGCAAGAGATCAGTTTGACCGCATACATACTTAAGGCCTTCCATTTGGTGTTCCATCAGCTGTCCATTGGTGATAAATTCCGGTTGCTGCTTCAGCTCACGAAGCGCGTAAGGCGACTCCTGGGCGCCATTGCGCACCATGTGGATTTTTCTCTCCATTGCTTTCGGGCTGGGGGGCTCGAGGCCATGCGACCGGATCAGTGTTCGAAAAGCACGTTTGTACGCCGGAAAATAAGGCGAGTTTCGTTCGGGCGGTAGATCCCAAGCAGCCTCATCATAAGATAGACCTTCGTAAACCGCATAAACCCGCCTAACATAGCTTATTTCTGCCATGGACTCAATCACCACCGCGTCTCCTTCGTCGTCCTCGGCAATCAGGATCCGCTCGATCGCCTTGAACTCGGGCGGAACAACTCTGGCCTCGTCCTCAACAGGACTCTCACCATAACTTTCGTACTTGAGCCAGAGAGGCCTACTGGCAGTCGAAATCCAATCTTGTGGAACCCAAGTGCAGCGACCATAGGACCAATTGGCCCACTTGACAAGATACTCGCGTGCAAGGCCCTTGATGCGCCATCCAAGGATCTTTTCGGGCTTTCCATAGCCAATACATTCGGGACAGCGCCAGTGTTCTCTACAGAGTTGCTTTCGATCGGCACTTGTATCAATGCCACGAGCCACAGTGTCTTGATTGGGGATATCACCCAGACAGTCTTCATGACAGGCGCGTCTGCATCGGTTGCATCGAAAGAGAGGACGTGGATCCTGTGATGGACCTTCGTTGAGCGTTACGTTGGTCTGCGGGGTGTAGTGGGATGGTGTTATCTCGGCACTGTCCGCAGTTGACGTGACTGGGACTGGTGTTGGGTTTGAGGAAGAGGAAAGAGAAGGAGACGAGGAAGCTAAGATGACACTAGCAGGCGTAGGTGTAGGTATAGGTACAGGCGTAGGCGAAGAGGTAGAGATAGGCGGAGGCGCAGGCGTAGGCGTAGGCGTAGGCGTACGCATTAAGCTTGATGCATTTAGACTGAGCGTCTTTGGGCGATCTTTAAGGCCGCGCACGCCCGCAATCGAGCGTACCTCGCCGCATTTGGAGCAGGGAACAAAATTGTCGGTGGTACGGGCGCGGGTGCAGGCATGACATTGAAATACCGTGGCAGGTTCACCGTTGAGGTAGCAATCACGCAAGAAGCGTGATTTTTCCATGCAGTTATATTCGTGTGTCGCGGCTGAACAAGTGATACAGAGCAGCAGTCGTCCGTGCATGGCGAGTTCCTCGCTGCTGGAGTATTCAAAACCGTCGCTGATCTTGGTGCGCATGCCTCTTTTGGGCGTGCTCCTGGCATGTCTGTTAGGCTGGCCCTCGATACTACATTTGGAGCACGTTTTCCAGTGATGTCTGATGGTATCTTCACTGTAAACTGGTATCGGATCGCTCGGCGAGGGCTCGTCTGGGTTTCGGACTGTGTTATTACTTCGTTCGGAGAGGTAACGTCGTTTCCGCATTCGGTTTTCCTTTGTGTTGCGTACGGGTTGGGCTGACGTTTTAGACACAACTGGTGCGGATTCGCGAGATTCAGAGGTGGCCCTTTCTCTTCCTCTCCGAGGTTGACTCTGTCTCTGTGCTCGCTGCGGCGTGTTCCGCAGCGAGCGCTTCTTGGAGAAGCGAAATGCACTTTGGCGAGTCATGCGAGTCGGAAGCTCCAGCGAACCGTCGGACAACTCCTCTTCTGCTTCTGCTTCTGCTTCAGAGAATGAGTCCCAAAACGGGCTTTTGTCTCTTTCCTGTTGGTCGTCGTCAGAGCTGTCAATCGTGGCATCGTCGGCCTTGCCCCTGTCGGCCAGAGTAAGCAGTTCAGGTGCGAGCGTCCGAAGCTCTTGGACGGTCTCCTGTTGATTGACAAGGGATCGTCAGTCAGTCCGTCTATCGATACCGCGATGGTTACGGAAAAAAAAAAAAAAAAAAAGAGTCGGATTAGGGTATCTGTGCTTACCCGTGTCAGTACGCCGTTGGTCCAACGAGCAGTATAGACTGCCTTTCCAGAACGGTTGATCCGCTGGTTATAGATTCTCTCGATGGTCTCTCCCGACGATCGAGTGGGCCGTTTCCCCTTGACAGGGACGGGCTTGACGTGGATGCCAACATGAGCGAGCGGTAGCAGGGCCACCTCCTACAAGTAAACGTAAACGCATTCATTGGAGGCTGTTCGCACGAGAGAAGTCAAAGTTGGCTTGCCTCACGAGGTACAACGCGGTAGTCTGGATCGTCCATCCTTGAACGCCCGATGCGTGCCAAAGAAAAGGAATAAACGCAGCGTGAATTTTTTTGTAGGAGGAAAAAGGCAATAATTTTTTTCTAATTCGCACCCGTATGAACGCGCTTTCATGCTACAGTATGTACAGTATTTATTGTACAGAATATATAGCTACTAACCTGTATCCTATGATACGCGCGTCACCTAATGTCGGGCACTCTTGTCCTATGTATGCCAGCCAGGGTTGCACTGTATTAACCATCAAAGACTCGACGGAAAGAAAATAAAGAGCAAAAACCTGGGATACAGTATAAGCGCGTCAAGACCGGACGCGTCTGTCAGATGTATCAGACCCCGCAGAATTTTGCTTTCGTTGTTCTTTTTCTTTTCCCCGTCTGCAAGTTTGCCATGGACGAATGGATTGCGTCGGTTGAACGCACGATTGGCGGCTGCTCGCGTCTTATAAGCGATATTGCGTCGCAGATTCATACATTGGAGCTGTCCGCCGCTTCTTCTCAGTACTCGTCGTCATTCCCTCGATCCAGCGGTTCGGTTATTTATGGCAAGCCCGGCACAGGCAAAACAGCTCTTGCACTTGCCCTGGCTGGTACGTACTCTTATATAACTTCGCTTTCTGTAATCCACCCCACACCCCACACCCCAACTTACTCGGTTCCATTAAGAGCATTCGCGCCTGCCGTACTATATCATCAATGGCCCTGATATATTTCAAACAGGTATTCTTCCATTGCAATGGAATTTAATGCAAGTAGGAATTGTGTATCGCTAAACAACCCTCTTTTCGTATTATCATTATCATCACCATTATCATCACCATTATTATTATTGTTGTTGTTGTTATTGTTGTTGTTATTTTATTATCCATTCTTCCTCTCCTTCGCGTGCCTTCAGAGCAAGGTGCTACTGAGGCACATATACGGTCCATCTTTCAGCAAGCAAGGCAGCACCCACTCGCTATCGTCATTCTCGATGAACTCGATCTTCTTGCCTGTACTTTAAAGGATAAGGATGGCGACCTTGATGTGCGGATAGCCTCCGCGTTATTATCTGCCATTGATAACATGGACGGACACATCTACGTCCTAGGTAGGTTACCTACATCATCCACAGCACAATCACAACTTGAACTTCCCTAACCGATGCATTGTCTCTTCCTTCAGGGCTGACGAGCCGTTTCCATGCCATCGATCCTTGCTTTCTTCGCTCCGGACGACTCGATACCACCCACGAACTCACCTTCACTTCCTCCAAGCAGAGATACGATGTGCTGCATATCTTGACCAAAAGTAAGGCAACCTCTCCTCTCCTCTCCTCTCCCTCATGCCATACAAATCAATGACTTACTCTCATATCGCCTAGAATTGCCTTTCGGTGGAACCGACCGCAATTCCATTCTGCAGATTGTTGCGCAAAAAACTCATGGTTTTGTACCGAGTGATCTTCAGAGCGTCTGCTCCCAGGTGATTTTGCAGCTTATGAAAGAACTACAGGTACTGATCATCTCGGCATACCGATGGGCAATTTTAACCGTATATGCAGCCTGTCGTTACGAAAGAGCATTTCGAGAACGCTCTTCGCTTAGTTAGGCCATCTAATATGAACGAATATGATTCAAAGGCGAGCATGCACACCACTTGATGCAAGAAGAGTCGTCTCACTGCAAGCATGTTTAGGTACCGTCTATCCGCTTCTGCGACATTTACGGAATAGACGATGTCATCAAGAATGTCAAAGTAAATATCCTCACGACCGAGACGCAAAGTCCCCTTAATAACCATCACTGGCTCTAGGCGTCTGTTATCGTCCCATTTCAGCATCCTGAACATTATCTGTCTCTGGGGATCTCCCCGCCTAGGGGTATTCTCGTACATGGTCCATCCGGTGTGGGCAAGACAATGTTATGCTCTGCATTGGCATCCGAAGCTGGCGTTAACTTTATGTTTGTGGAGGTACTCTGTCTTCCTATCGCATGGACACCTTTTATAACCTGCTCACCTTGTTTGTGCTGCTTAGAGCACCCAAATACGTTCCAAGGTTGTGGGCGAGTCAGAAGCAAATCTGGCCAGACTGTTTGCGCAAGCACGTACCAATGCACCCTGTATTTTATTCATTGACCAGGTACACATTATAGCTAGACCGTTGTATCTCCTAATGTGTTCATGCTTATCTCAGATCGATATGCTGGTACCTCGACGAGGTGCTAGTCCAACTTCGGAGAATTCGAGTGATCGTATTGTCACAGGTTTCCTTACAGGTCAGTGTACCACATTCACTTGAAGCCCGTCTAACGTGATACCATAGCCATGGACGGTCTTCTCACCAAAAGTGATGAAAGTACTCCTGGATTCGATGTGCTTGTTGTAGGTGGTGAGTTCCCAAGTCATGAGTATGAATGCATCTGACGCCTTGCAGCCACCAATCGCATCCATGCCATTGACCCGGCTGTTCTTCGACCAGGCCGGTTTGACGAGCATATTCTCATCACCAAACCGACTGCAAAGGTATGGCCAGTGCTAGTAATAACACGTCTGACCAAAGTCTTTCAGCAACGTCTGGAAATCATTAAAGGCCTATGCACCAAAATTCCGGTCACCATCTCGGATGCTCAGCTGTCGCATCTTGTCTCTTCAACGAAAGAATGGACTGGTATATTCTTCTGGCAATTAAAAGTCTAGCAGGATCGCTTATATTCGATCTATTTATAAAGGTGCTCAGCTACACAACTTATTACAAGAAGCAGCTCTTGCGTGTCTTCGAGAAGATATCCAGAGCACACAGGTAATGTGATTTTTTTCCCTTTTATACTTTTTTTTATTACTTAGCAGACACAGGACGCCAACACTCCTTCTCTACTTTTCACTCACAGATTCCATGGGAGTATATTGAATCCACACGTCGTAAATAAACATACTGTATCTTTTTCTTCCAAACTATACCTGCTCTGAAATTCTAGATGCCTGTTGGCCTCAGCTGCCGTCTCTGGTGTTATCAGCGACAAGCACGCTTCTGGTGTACTGATGTATCTGCTATAGCGAGAGTTTGAAGCTTCCACTGAAAAGCAGGTGGAAGATACGCGTGCGTGGACCCGCTATCTGAGCCATGCACAAGGTTGTGCAAAGGAAATCCATGGCGGTGAAATATGATAAATCCCTTGAATACAATCATTCCGGTTCTAGGATAGAAAAAAAAAAACGTAAAATACAGGTGGGGGAGAACCAGCAGCAGCCACCAAAAACACACAACTGAGATGGGACAGAAATTCTCCTCTAGTACAATATATAAAATACGGTAATTGATACGGCCACCACCCCCCCTCCCTTGCGGCCCCCCCCCCTCTATCCTCTAAACTAAATAAGGGTCGATTTCAACCACAGCAGCTGTCGCAGCCCAAATAGGATGATACTCTATGCTGACTACAGCAACCTATAGCCTATAGCTCTTAAGGGGGGGGTTTGCCTCTGAAGATGTCAATATTTTATAATAAAATATTCTATATCATCCGTTCTATACAATGTATTGGCATTCTTGTGGTGTATACACATTCACTCCTTTCCTACTTTTTCATAGGTCTTTTTACTTTTCTCAATTCCTTTCTTTTATTTCTTAACCCAACCGCAGTATTATATTTTTTATCCATTAGTATGTATAGGCTTCAGTTGTTGGCCCAACGAATAAATTCAGACTTTACTTCGACTTTACTTTCAGACCATCTTTACATACTCTCTGATACTTTTTTGCGCCAAAGCCGCACTCAGTCATACGTCTCCGTTGGTTCTCATTGCAAGTCACCAGCGAAAACACCAAGTTGCAACTTCGCCATTTCGACATTGCGAACCTTTTTTTGACAGATACTGTCCCTTTGGTTTATTTCTCCGCTTCCGGACCTCTTCCATATCACGGCAATTGATACGGCCACCCCCCCCTCCGCCTTGTGGCCAACACCCCCCCCCCTACTAAATAAGGATCGATTTGAACCACAGCAGCTGTCACAGCCAAAATAGGATGACTCTTTATGCTGACTACAGCAGCTCGTATGCATTTAGCTCAGGCAGATTGTGTATTTATATTTTTCTAGCGTCATTATCATTGCTTGCAACAAAATGATCTTCCAGTATGACAATACGCGTCAATATGTGTCATAGCCAAGAATTCGGGAAGAAAGTAGCCAAAGAGGTACGAGCATCATGTCCGTAAAACGACAAATACTTCTTTTAGTATTTGAAACAGATCCTTGGCCGTTGCGGTATAGGATTATCTCTTTAGTAGTCGTGTCCTCATCATGCTATTTCGTGATTGGGTGCACGGTTACTTCACACATACAATATACGTGACCAAACATTTTCAGAGTCAAGCCGCCCCCGGGGAAAGCTATATGCATACGACTTGCTATAGTCAGCCTAGAGAATCATCCTATTTAGGCTGTGACAGCTGCTGTGGTTCAAATCGATCCTTATTTAGTAGGGGGGGGGCCGCAAGGCGGAGGGGGGGTGGCCGTATCAATTACCCCATATCACCTCTTTGACACTTCACCTTTATTTTCTTTCACAAGCTCACATATAGCTTAATTTTACCCTTTTTCTTTTCTTATCTTTGCAAAGCCACATCTAGAAGCTTTGCTGGTGCTCATTGTGACATATATAATAGTATACATCCTCATATAGCTACTATTATCCCCTCTGGTTAACAGCCTTACACTACACGAACCTACCAAGTGCCTTGCAGGTCATCTAGACCAAACCCGAACCCACAAAAGCCCACAACGGTACGCTATTACTGATGCCGCTTCCTAATGCGTCTCTGGCTCGGTTCCTTGTCTAGCCGCTGCAAATTCTTCAGATCTCCGATCTCCCCACTATGGTTACTCCTATTAATGGCATACAAGAACTTAAGGGCACTACCTACGCCATGGTTGAAACGTCGAGCGTTATCGCGGCTATCAATGAACATGCCAGACAGTTCAAGTTCGCGGTAGCCAGTTCCCGTACCGAGAAAGAGCGCAAAATTGAAGTTATTTGCGTGCATGGTGGCAAGGATCGCAACCGCCACAAAATCACTTCACAGACTCGTCTCCGTCAGACAACTACCAAGAAAACTATTTGCCCTTGGAAGATGCTCCTAAAGTGGAGGAAAACGACAAAAGTCTGGATCGTCAATCAAGTCAGCTCCCTGGAGACACATAACCATCCTCTGGACAAGACACCAGAATTCTATCATCAGCATCGAAAGCCCACCGAACAGATGCGCCAGACTATTGTGACTATGACAGCCAGCAGCATCAGGCCTTCCGTTATCCAGGACCAGATCCGAGAGGACGACTCTGGCATTGTCATGACACAGAGGGATCTGTACAACTTTCAAAAGCTGCTTTTGAAGCAAGACAATTCTAGCAGTTTCACCAGAGTCTTCGAATGGCTTCATGATCGACAGTACGTCATCCGATACAATGCAGACAGAAAAAATGCGCTACTCAATGCGCTTTTCTTCACCCATCCTTCTGCCGTCGTTAAAGGTCAACGATTCAAGGAGATAATTGCCTTGGATGCCATCTACGCTGTCAGCACCAATAAGATGCCGCTGGTGAACATTGTTGCTGTCAGCAACTTGGGTACAAACAAACTGCGCAACATACTGCTTGGCTCTGCTTTTATCGTCAACGAAACGGCCGCTACCTATGAGTGGCTCTTGCAGACGATGAAGGAAACGATATGGACGAATGGTGATGTTGGCATCATTATGACTGACAACGATCATGCTCTGACGAAGGCGATCAGCATTGTGTTCCCGCGTTCGACACATGTCTTGTGCGGTTGGCACGTTCAGATGCATCTGAACTAATCTGGGCGGCTGCTTCGACAAGAAAGCCAGTGCAAGCGGCAATGATGACGGTGGTTTTGATGCTGTCAAGGAGGCCACGCATCAAATGATCTTCAAGGCCAGACAAGAGACAGATTTCGAGGAAGCAGTTAAGACATATCGCAACCTCATTGAAGCAGCCGCGCTTGCTTTCGCAGAAGCGAATACAAAAGCGGTATCTGTGCCTCGAGCGCCCCAGATCAGCAATCAAGACCCACCCGCAGCAGATGTCGATCTGAAAGGCAAGGACGAAACTAAAGGCAAGGATCCTTACAAGCAAAGAGCAGAAGCATTACAGCGCATGGCACGCGAGAAAGCCCGTAAAATGCATGAGTATTTTGATCTGTAAGAAACACTTGCACAATTAAACAAAAGTTACTCATTTATATCCCTGTGTAGATACCTTTCATATAAGGAGAAGTGGGGCGCATGCTACGCTGGAAACCAACTCAACATGGGGATGCGCGCCACCTCAAGGGTTGAAGGTACGCATCGCATCATCAAAGACAAACTGCAAACCACGGGAAGCTTGCTCAAGACCGTCAAGGTCATTCACGATGTCATGCACAAATCAGTAAGTTCTATTTATTTCTACTTTATGCTCTGTACTGATATTAGCTCTTAACGAAAGCTGCAAGCCGAGGAGACCGAATTCTTAAAGGAGAAGCATCTGATGCGCCTGTGGGATGCGCAAGAAAAAGAAGCAATGCAAGATCTGTTCGGCAAGGTGTCCTTTTTTGCGTTGAAAAAGATGAAAAGCGAGCTGAACTACGCCTGGGAGAATGCCGGGGAGCATGCCCCCGATGAAGATTGCATGCGTGAGATATAGCGAGAGAGAAAGGCAGTAAAGGAAAAAATGTAAGGAAACAAGAGAGTGAGTGAGACTGAACTTATATTGAGAAAGTTGAGTATCAGGTAATGATGTTAACTATGTCTATCCATCTATCGTTTTATATAGATTTCAATATGTTTCATTCAGCTGAGAAGAAAGAACCAGTAATAAGATAATAAAATATTTTCATCAGGTACGGTGTACCTGTGATTGAATATACAATGGCAGATGCAGCTTGCATATGGAACTGTGCCATTAGATGAGAGAAGCGGTACGGAATACTTCTTTACGGTTTCATATGCAGTTAATTGAACCGGCGATGGAGGAGTTGAATAAGT